>KZ308178.1:152780-413752 GCA_000376725.2 Ladona fulva
GGAATATGTTATAAAACTACAAGATTTTAAATTCTCACGGAATACTATCCCTCCACTCTTCCGCGTATTTCTTACGAATTTTTATTTCATTGTTATAATAACCTCCGAATTCTTTAAACCGAGTAATAAAATGAAGGAAAATCCAATTCCAGAAACTTTCTGGGTCTTTATAATTTCAAGAATAAATGATTACGCGAATATAACAGCTTCTAGCTATGCTTTTATTGTCTTGAGTGCGAGAGATAAAGATTACCGGGATTAATTTCCTATTGGGAGTAATATACAAATATACTCACTGAAATAATTCATCAAATTACACCCTAGACTACTTAATTTTCCTTATTTATTACATTTATAGAGACATTTGCGAAAAAAGTTTACATTATCGTAAACATCTTTCTCGTCTGCAAACATACATTCAGAATCCTTTGAGGAATATATGATAGCTGAAATTCGACCAAATTAGAGTCGATGTAACATCACAATTGATCGATTTCCACAGTTACTAACAAGGGAAATTTCGCAGAACCCAATTGGAATATATAAATGGAAATAAGATAAAGATTAATGTCAGTGATTAGTTGATAAACATCTTTTGAATACTCGAGATAAATTAGAAAATGAAACGTTTCCATTATAGACGTTAACGATTCGAATATGAAGAGAGTATTTATCTTTCCAATTACAACTATTTTCAGTCATCATCGTTAAATTATTTTCTATCCATTTCCAGGTCCACGAAAGTTTTCACCTTTGGGCGTTTCCCTCCAACAATTAACCCATCACCAATTAATATATTAGATTAAAGGAAAGTACTTCGATGGCCATACAAACCAAAATTCAGTTTAATAGCGTCCTTCAACGCTCTGACCCATATTAATCGCCGCCGACACGAAAACTAGGTCGTCCGATCCGCTGTCCTTGGCACTTACGGTAAAATAAAGAGTCACGTGCTCTGGAATCCGAAAGAACGCAATTTTAATTCAGAAAATCTCCGCAACTACAGCATATCGGAAAATAATTAGACGGAATTTACATTTTTTAATGGTCAATAGCTGAGTAATTGGTGCACAAAATGAGGCGAAGCGTGCAGAATCATGTATTGCAGTGAGGGCAGCGGAAGGGTGAAGTTGCGACGTAGCCAGATATTTCGGCGCATATGGCAAAGGTGAAGCGGGGGGCTTTGACCTTTCATAAACGCCTCGACGCAAATGTCATCAATTGCTCATTTTCTTTTGGCGTAAAAGGTTTATTCAATTAAAGACGGTTATTCTACTCTCTCAATAAGATAGAAGGGTGAGAATTTTTCAATTCATCCTTGTATGAGTCAATTTTGAAGAGTTTCGCCAAAAATTTAAAATATATGACTTAAAGAAAATAACAGCACCGAATTGGTTCACTACGGCAGGTGAAGGTATATTTAAAAAGATGAATTCCCAAAGAAACAAAAGTAAATGAAATCTTTCGGAGTTTGCAAAATGGTTTCCGAAGAGATTTGGAACGTATTTAATGTATTGGGCAACGTGAATGACAGCAATTTCATAAATATTTATCTATTACATTTACAGGTCGTAGAAGATGACAACAGATTTTATATAAAGAAGGATTCACACGTACATTTTCTAACTTGCTCCATTCATACTTTTCACACCAATACTTCACTAAAACGAAAAAATAAATGCTCTGGGGTTAAGTTCTCCGAGTCAAGGACAGAAAAATACCCCACTAAGTATTCAAAATAACCAGCGATAAGCTGTGCTAGCAATTTATCCCTTATATTTCATAAGTTGCTGGATTTAAGAGACTAAATAGGCTTAGCATTAATTCAATTTTATTCTTGGGTAATATCCTTAAAAAGAATAAGCTAATTTGATTGTTCATTGCATCAGTACTGCTATGCATTTTGTGGTCTGACAAACTGGCACCGTTCTGCGGAGCAATAACTGCTGGAAACAAGTTGAGCCTTAATAATGATAAAAATTCAAGTATTGGAATTTCGCGAATATAACTGATGAAAAAGCAATGAAATAGTAAAACAAATCTTTACATAAAATTGCACGCCATTTTATTTATTTTCCAGAGCCCTCACAATCATCCATTTTTGGACGATTACAGGAGAAGTGTAAACAAACAATAGCCGAACACAACCGTTCCCTAACCAGAAAAATCCGATTAGCCGAGACCTTGAGGTTGTGCCGTCAGCATACTAACCGCTCCGCCACTGCGGCCGGTCAGCATCAGCAGTTTTTGAAAGGAGTTGATATCACCCTTTTACGCTAAATAATACTTAAAATCCGGCAATACGCTAACTAATGCCACAAGTGAGCAATGATTTCCCCTAATCGTAATAGCAAATTAATCAACGAAATTATTCGAAAAAAATCACCTCTCCAACTATTGCCGTCTTGGAAACTCGCCGGAAGTACACCTTCGCCAGAGAAGATAAATGGAATTCTCCTTTTATTCATGAAGAATCAGATCCGGAGACAAATTCTTGATCAAATGTTCATAACCTTCAGTCTCCCGTAGGACTGAAGATAAAAATTTTGGGATTTTATTCGAGTCTTACAACTGCATTTTGAAAGGCATTCATCTCTTCTTGTGTCCTAAGGAATCGGGTGAACCAGGACGAGCTAAATAATGTGAAAAGCTATTACGTTGGGGAGGAATCAAATTAGCCAGGCTGAATGAAAAAGAATCTAAACTAAAAATTTTAGGGTGATATAAAACACATTAAGTTAACTCCAGAGGTTGATGATTCAAAGATATACTAAAGGTAGCAATTTAAAAAACACCTTGGGAACGGGACATTTTAAAGTCTTTGAAGAATGGCTGAATAAGTAATGGATAAGTTCAGTAGAAGACTCCTATAGGCGGAGTTGTCACAACTGAGGATTGAACCATTGGCCATTAGAAGTAACATAGATAGACCGTTAGTGTGACACTAAGGTATATGGAAGGCTGTACTATGCTGTATGACTTTTCCATTTTGGATTAAACTGGAATTCTTCGACTTTGTTGTATCAAAAACTTTTAAAGCTACAGAAATTGCGGTGAAAAAAGTAAACACTGAATAAAAGTTACTTTAGGGGCAAATTCAGATTGCAGTGGAAGATAACTTCTGTAATAATAGGTGAATTTGCAAAGTTTTAAAATGAGAAAGAGAACTTAAAGAAAAATATGGAAAAATTAATTTTTTCAACATGTACAGACACAATGACTTTATAAGGAACATAATGAAAGGAAAAATCCTTAAAAAGAAAGGAAGAGGATGGTCTAGGAAAATATTCCTAGATGATGTAAAAGTAACATGAGAATAAGGGCCTACCAGGAGTTGAAAAGAGCAATGATTGACTGGCAAAGTGTTTGCAACGGTTGTTTTTAGAAGGTGCAAATGACATATTATAATGCCAGCAATAAAAATATTTGAATAGAATACCTACTATAAAACTTTTCATTATCAAATGCAAATATGCTTAGCGAAAATAGAATTTTTTTTTATTCAAGGGAATACCCACAAATCAAGAATTTCTCTTAAAATATTTAAGCTAAAATTTTGAAGTTATTCATAACATACCTTTAAATCTATCTAACATTAGCATCGGTCATTCCATAACAGTAAATTCCACAGAGATACATTTACACAAGAAGAAGCTCGTGTGGAAATAAGCAAACATCTGAAACTTGATATTCTTCAGTCAATGAATATTATATCACCATGGAATTCACTTACACTTCAGATAGCTTCAAGCTGTGCAATTTTGGTTGGTTGCAAAGTTGGTTTTAACTTTAATTAAGTTGTGGAAATTCACAGGGATATACATATGAATCTGGTTGAGTGGCAGACAAGTGGCAGACAACTCTTTTTGATACAGAAAAATATTTTAAATGGTTTATCCATACAGAATATTTTAAGAAAACATGTGGTCCTCTACACTAGGTGCAGAAGAAATATGATCTCGAAGAGGCAGAGGTGAAAATTAGTTAATTGCATGATAGATCTTCTGATATCAAATAACTATGAGCTGCTATGGAAAATTTTAGAATGTTTTCATACTCCTAAACTACCTCATAATGAGTTTAAGTTTTGAACAAAAAGTACTTTGCAATTTTCATCCAAATGCAAGGTAATCTCTACATTAGATTTTCACAAAAAAATTCAAGCAGGGTGCATCTTTTAGGAGAATATAGATTTTCCATGGTGTTTATTGTGATAGACCAAGGATACACCCAAAAAAATCTACTGTTTCTTATATACAGGTGCTTTTCATACAGGAGGTTTAAGCAGTGATTATCCTTAGTTGTAAAAAATAGAACAAATGCATTGTTTCTCTGTTCGGTGTACTGTCTGTCTGCAAACCTACATTCCCTCTATCCTAGACCAGTGGTGTGAACCTATGGCATACATGCCCAAAGTGGCACATGTGAGGATTCTTTTGGCATATGGAACTTCGATTGCACAATCTTTGATATGTACTCTTCTCTCATGCAACTCTCATGAACTGCACAGCACTAAATGCAATTTTGTAACGTTGTTTATTAGGTAGTCTGCTGATATTTTTAACATACATTCTTTCGTGAATAATTTTTATAAAAATCTACAAAATGAATGCCGTTTTTATTCAACTATTATAGGCTTACTATTCAATTTCCATTAAGAGCCCTCATGAGTTAGAACAACAAAAAGTAATTTTCGATGCTCACTGAAACCACCAAAACTCAACAACAAGACATTGCACCAATCTCAAACTTTAAACATTGTCAATTTCTTCTCTGCAAAGATTACAGACCATTATTAGGTAAATAATTACCATTATTTACCTAACTGTCTCTGGTGTGACCCCAAATGAGTCAAAGATAATAAGAAATTAATGCAAAGTAAATTTTTATCACTTGCAGGGTTTTTCTTTCACAAAATTAAATTAAAAAGAAGTCTTATGAAATTGAGACAAGCACCAAAGGAAGGGAAATTGAATGAAGATTTTTATTCTTGTCTTGAAACGTAGCTTTCAGAACAAAATTACAAAACAAAACAAACAAAAACTGCCTAAAATTATGTAGTAATAAATAACCAGTACCCTTGAAAATTAAGGCAATTCTCATACATTTTCCCATAAAAAATAGACAGGCCCATTAAAAAGTAGAGTTAATAATAAACTGTATGAAGAGGAGGAAGTTTTCAGGGATTTTAGGATTTGAAGTTACGAACAGTTCCCAGTGGCAAATTGCAGGGACAAACATACCACTATGTGGGAGAGTTTGTTAATCAGCTTGATTTTGCCAATGGGAATTCAAATCATGAAGCGACTAAATGTGCTTTACATTGAGTAAATCAGCATTTAAAATAGGAACATATTAGAAGTGATTTCCTCAAGTTAACAAATGTAGCATGTTTTCAAAAGTTTAAGCCTTTACACTCCCTTATCAACAGTTAATATAACTGAAAGGCCAGAAAACAGTCTTCTGATTTTATTTAATCATCTGTAGTCACCTAGCTTTGTTTATAGCAATGCAAATGTCTACCGATATTCGTGAAAAATAAAAGTATTTTGATAATATTATGTTATTAGAAATTACTTTTCTCAGTTCAAGAGAATTTTTGAACTACCTCACTGAGTTAGTTGCAAACATTTTAATCTAATCTTTTGGCTTGAGTAATAAATCATATCTAATTGCATCACTGTATATTTAGTGGTTGATGCAAATGATTAACTGAATAAGGAAAGTTAAGCATATTCCTTAATTTGGGGTTTGATTTCTTTGAAGTGTTGAGCAATGAATTGCCAAGCAGCAGCGAATTACTAACCAGACTGATAAGGTAAAGTGATAGTTTTGCAATGTACAATATGCAAAAAACAAAGATATTTCAGTAGACCCGGTGCTAAATTGTTGTCACCATTTTACATCATTCAGGTTTGGAACTACTTATTACAACAAATCAATCGATTTCAATACAACTGTACTTAATTATTTGCCCTTAGGTGAATCATAGATCTGATGGAAAATTCTTTTGACAATTATGATGTATTTAATAGGTTAAGTAATGATGCAAGCATTTGGTCTACCATCTCATATTTTAGAACTTAACATTGAAGTATATTGGCTCTCCTAATATAAGTTCAAAAACTTCCAATTAATTAAAACTTCCAACTTAAAAAAGGAGTACCAATTACATTGCTTTGAAATTTTGATCCACAAACACTGTGTCATGGTACTACATTATTTGTAAAGGTGTTGCAATAAAATATTATTGAAGCTAAGAGTATGAAATAATGTTCAAAAGGAGAAAATGTCTTCATTCTGAAAATTTTGCTCATTCCTTCTAATATTTTATTCTAATTCCAACAATTACAGCTTCCAATTCAACTAGCTTTTGTAATATCAATCAATAAATCACAAGAGCAGTTGCAGAATGTAGCTGATACTAATTTTGAGACTCCATGCTATTGACATATACAATTATATGTCACATATGCACGAGTGAGAAAAAAATAATATGTTCTTGTTCCAGTGGGAAAAGCTGATATTAGTGCAGTATTGGGTACTTGAATATTAACCCTTCAATGTCATTCTTGGTAGTGGTTATGCAGGATGGAACTTCACATGCATACTGGGTACCTCACAGTGTATGCTGTGGTTTTTTATTTTTTTCAGCTGTTAATGTTTTTAAATGTTAAAACTTGTTAAATATTCTAGTTCAGCGAGGTTTTTAGTAGCTTTTAGATGTGACCAAATAAATATTTATTAACAATTGATCATTTAATTTTAATTTTAAAACTTTCTTAGTTTTTGCAAAGTTTTAAACGTAGAGTGTTTTAATGCGTAGAGCATGCTAAATAATGCCAGTTTTAAATAAATAATGAAGCAAGCAAAATTCTGGCAGAGAGGGATGTGGTGGAGGATAAAATAATCATAGCTTATCTTCTCACAACTGTATCTCAAAAGCAATGTTTTGACTATAGTGTCAGCACTTGGGAGCTAAACAAAGAGAGAGGATGAATCCTCACACTCGGCCATGATACAGTTCCTCATGTTCCCATGGTGATATAGGAAAAATAGGATCTTTGTATTTTCCTATCTGCTTTTAATTACAGAAATATTACAGAATATTATACAGAGATCTTCTGGTATTTACTGCTTATTTACGCTCCTGCATCTAAGGAAAAAATATCCTCCATTAGCATCAATCATAGGAAATTCTCTGTGCAGTGTGGAGGTAAAGTATTATATATTTCTGAAAATGCTTCCAGGATATTTTCATGGTAAATTTCTTGTTTTTTGTATGGATATATATATTTTAATTTTATATAATTTGAAATACATCCTCTAAGATATCATAGCATCATCTAGTATAAAAATTCATTCACCTAGCTAAGTTTTGACAGTAAATAGGAAGCATGGAAATGTTCCATAAACACTTTGGATAGTGATAATTTGTTTTGAGAAAGAAAAAGGGCAAAAGATAATGAGCAGTCAAACCTCAGACATATTTTCATAGTGTCAGCAGGATAAGGTACCGATGAGAAACCACTTTAGCTTGAGTGTGAGAATACGATGATAACATGCACATAGTAGAGAGATGAAATGAGGCATCATTTATGTTACATTGGTGCTAAAAATGATGGCAAACTTCAATAAAATGACCAAATTTTGCAATCATTGCAAATTACATAAGGAAAATTAATGAACAAAATAAGGAGGAATAAACAATATTTTAGCAACATAACTCCAAAATTTGAAGTAAATTTGATTTCTGATTGCTGAGTAAAAAATTCTTACTTGGGAAGAGCTAAAATCATCCTAGTCCATTTATATCTCCTCCGACCGTGGACTAGGAATCATTTAAATCTCTTCCATTGTTGAGGGGTTAAGGGAGTTAAATAATTTTAGTAATATAAATATGTTGCTGTTCATTATGAATTGAATATGATCTTCTAATATTTTTTTGTTTTTTCATAGGAATGTCATAATAATTCAAGAAGTTGTTCATTGAACAGATATGAGATTTGAATATTAAGTCGTAGAGGCTTGTATAGTTAATAATATGTTTATCTATTTTGATAAATGGTTCTGAAAATAGAATAGCCTGGTATTTGCTACCTACCTACACATATGAATCATTTTTTCCAATCAACATTGGTATACAGGTATTTATTATACTACATTTCCCTATTGAGAATCAACAGGTAATTCAGCTAGTTATAAAAATACTCATGGAATTTATGTCCCATTATAATCAATCTCAAGAAGATAATAGTTTTCATGACTAATTTTATTGTAATAGTTAAAAGTACAAAAGTTTAATTAAAGTTAATTTTACTACTACAACTGATTCCACATTCCATCATATACTTTACTTGAAATGTATCTATTATTAAAACAATCATAGGAAATAATATCTTACTCTGCTTAGAAATTTAAAATGTATTAAATTATTATAGACTTATAATGCATGTCTTATGGCTTAGAAGAACTAGATATATATATACATGATGAAATAAGAAATCCTATGGTAAATATACATATACTTTTAAATTTTATGCTCTGTCATGCTTGATTGAGGAGATTACTATCTCATAAATAAATGACTTCTGTTCTAAAATATGTTTTAATTCTAAAAATGAATAGGAGTAAAAAATAAAACTGCATAAATGAAGCACTAAGTCAAGCACTTATTTTGCCATTGGTCACCTAACAATTGGCATTGGTTTCACAGTGCACTTTCCTCCATCTTTACACACTAACATTAATTATATTGACTGCCAGGATGGCAATACTGGAAACAATCACAAACAACTTTAGATTTTGCCCATGTAAATATTAAATCTCTATCAATGAAATGATTTCTAAAGTTCTCTCTCTGCAAAGGGCTGAAGAATTATTATTTTCAAGCATGCATGTCTATACTTTCAACATTCAAGTAATAACTTACCAATTGCCCTGGAAATGGACAGAGTTCCATTAATGCGCCAGGTGGAGAAGTGCATGATCACAACCCCACCTGCATCTTCTATACGCCTCCTTTCATCCTGTAACAAAGAATACTATTAATGAAGGAATATTTTGGTAACAAACATATTTGGAGTAGGAGAGAGAAGCTTGAACAGGATTTTTTTTAAATATATTTAATTCAGTCATTTTTCTTTCAAAGCCAAGCAACTTCAGTCAGATCAGATGTATTTGAAAAATATTTCAAATACAATTGATTAAAAGTAAAATATTTGAACATAGTTGGTCACATAATTTACTTATAATAATTTTGACTTCCTCAAGAACAAAAATAATTTATACAAAATCAAAATTAAAAGGATCTACTGATTTTGATAAAGTAAGACAAATGCAAGCATCTCTAGCACCTTGTTCCTCTAAATCATTTTCATGTATCAAATACTGGTACTCAGTTTCAACTGACAGATATGATTTTATTTGAAAATTTTCAATTAATTACACGTTTATCAATGTGCACCATGCTTCAGCATATAAAATGCACCATTATTGAGAAGGAAATGTTGGAAAATTTTTAAATTTAAATTTTTTTAATACCTTAATTTATACTTAATACAACATGGATATAAATTTTTAAAAGTAGACTTACAAAACTTATTCTGACATAAATATTTCCCATTATTGACTACTGATTCAACATTTATAATAATCCTCCTGAAACATTAAATGTAAGATTGCAATACTTAGTTAATTTCTATGCTAGGGTCATAATAAATATAAGGAAAACTGATAATGCCAGTCCATATTTATGTTAATTGCGGTGGATGAAATTTTAGAGGACATTTCTTTTTTGGTGTACTTTATTAATCTCTGATTAATAATCAAAGAGCTTCTTAAAAGATCCCCAGGATACGCTTCACGAGCTGGGGCCGATTAAATAATTCTCCATAAGAAATGTACAGGAAATTCACAACCTATTTTGAGGCACTTTCCTATACGTTTTCACCATCAAACCTGAGCAATAGTTACTGTAGGAACTTTTAAACTGTGATAAGAATGGACTTCTTGTGCAAATATACTTGGTTTTATGCTAGGAAGGATCAAGTTTTGCCCATAAGATTTACACAGGGTGGCTTTTAAAAATCTTTTTTTGGGGCAATTTCCTAAAACCCAAATTGCTTAAATTCGGAAATATACAGGATTAATGGGTATAGTCCATATTTAAGCTTAAATAGTCTACTTCCCAATTTGTTCCACTGTTCAATGCTAGTGCATGTAAACATTGGAATTTGATTTCTGGCACTTCCTGAAATGAAACCTGGGCGAAACAAGAACTGGAAAATCTATAACCGTAAAGCTTGCAGAATGCAAGCAACTTTTACTCATATAAATAAAGAAGCTACTGCAAGATATTAAAAATGAATGAATAAATAATGAGATTTTGTAAATAAATAAACTAATGAAAACATATGACGATAACTCATAACGTTGTCTGTGACGTCGTTTATCTAAATAAGAAATAGTATTGTTCCAATAACACTGCCCTGAGGTACCTCTGATGTCACTTCAACTTCATCTCAAGAAACCCCATCTAGTACTACACGTTGGCTTCTACCTGTCAGGAATGACTTAATCAACTGAATGATTTGATCGTCGATTCCGTAAGATACGAGTTTCTGTAGTAACTTTGCTCATGTTTTGCTCATCTATTCTTTTCATTAATCATATCTTCTTCAACTAACATTTTTATAACCTGAGCTGCTATCCTTCAATCGACTACCTCTAAGGTGAAAAAAGTCTTCCTGCTTTTTCGATTGTTGATCATTAAATATTAAATTACCACTTTGCAATTACATAATAACATCTTATTGAATTATTAAATATGATGAAGTTGGTTATTCACCATCCTTTTCTAAACGTCTATAATTCGCTAAATTATTGTCAACTTCCTTTTCACAGGAGGTGATCACATTAATATTGTTAACATTAAGGTGCACAGCTATTAAGTTTCATCTCATATTTTATATTTCTTAGCTAACAGTTTATTCCAAAAAGGTTACCTTAAAAAATAATAATTGCAATAGTAACTCTGCCTTTGAGGCACATTTAACCCACCTGCCACGCGCCATTGGCGGTTTGCAGGGCATAAATGTAAATATGTGTGGTGTGGAAATTTTAGGACAATAATGTCAAAGGGAAAAGGTAGAATCCTTAGCTCTTTTTTGAAAAGGAAGCTAAATAACATTTATAGCAGATTATACGGATAAGTAAACAACATTAAGATGTAGAATATAAGATATTCAAAATTCTTAGCTCTTTAAATCTCGTGCCAATGAGCTCCTTCGTTCCAGCGTTGTCACATGATACCAGCAACCATTTCTAAAGATATCATGCTAAACCTTAATTTTCATCGTAGAACGTCCATTAAAAGATGCTGAAACTTCTCTTTGGACAAGTGATACGAGGAGATTAAAAATTTGTTGCTTATTTCAATTGTTTATAACTTTTTAAATTTTACTGAAAGTGTCCAGTTCGGTTAAAGGGCCCCCTGCTGTGCGGGTCGAGTCCCAGCGAGGGACGTATCCGAGGCAAGGGTTTGAAAAGGTCGGGATTATCGGCATCCTGTGGAGATACCCGTAGCTCTCTACCTGCCCCCCAGAAGATCCGACATTAACCGTTATTTTTATTATGAAACAGTTTTGAATTTCTATATAACAGGAAAACTAGCTTTATGGATACTGCTAATATATTTAAGTCATCACTGCATACCTTCAAAAATTTCTAGATCAGGTTTTGGTAGAATATTACACAAATGTTTCACAAATACTCAACATAGATAATCAGGATTATCTTCCTTAATTTCCTTACCTTCCTTAATTTTAAACAAATAAAATGAGCCATTGAGCTGCCATTTATACATTTGGCAGAGAACCAAGTAGATTCACTAGAGCATGTATGCCCTGTTGGTACCAGTCCTTGCTCTGATTATGGAGCCAGGTTTTCACTTTCAACCACTTTCTGATTCACTCACCCTCCATCGCCAATGGTACTCGCATTAACTGAAGATGTTCCATAGATTTACACAAAGGCTTGTAAATATTCTTTACCATTCCTTTCTCTACGCATATACATTCAAACAAAGCACATTGTCTGTAACGTTTATCACCGTCATACACTAATTTGAAAGCTTCCTACAGCTATGCCATCTGCATGAGAAAACTGAAACTACGCACATACATGTGGGAAACATGAAAGAATTTGAACCTACAATTTTGAACTACTAGCATTTTTTTTGGCTAGAAAAAAATGCATCACTTTTTGGCCAACCCTTGTAGTATGAAATAAACCTGAACTTACTATTCTCTCAGCAGTGTGTGGTTCCACCAGTTGTATAACTTTTCCTCCACTCCGAACTAAGATACCAAGGGAGTCACCAAGCCACGCCACATGCAGAGATTTCTTTGGCAGAAGAAGAGCAACCAGTGCTGTAGTGCCACTCATCAGCTTTTGCTAAAAGATAAATCAAACTGCAATATTAAAGTCTTAACCCCCATGTTTCACTTATTTGAGAATTTGATTGGACATATAAAGAAATGAAGGAATAAAAGTCAGTGCATAGAACAATGTCTTGACATGTCTGAGCAAAAAGGGACACTTTTCTATGTATCTATTTCCTAGATGCATGCCAAGTCACCTTAACCCTTTTCCTTGTAAAAGTAATATTGTGCCAAAGAGAAACATTTGAATGTATACTTTTGACATAAAGCAAGAATAATAAGAAAAAAAATTAATAATATCTAGTATTCAAAGATAAGTATGCAGTCTACAGGGATTTAATTTCTTTTGATAAAATATCATCTTGTACAAAATAAATTGACGTATCAGTAGTTCAGTTATATTTATTTTGTACTACACAAATAAAATAAAACTTTTATACTCATTGTATACAGAATAGAATACTATTTGAGCATAATGATAAATAATAATTAAAAATTAATGATAACACATTTGCATCAATTGATATGTTTAAATATTTAAGTTCAGTAAGAATTTAGTTTAATATTATCTTTCATTTAAGTTCAAATACTTTTGCAGTATTGTAGTCCAGATACAACCAGTAGATGACACACAAATGAATACCAAATTTAAAACAGGTAATCAAAGGAAATAAGAGAAGTAAATAGAGAAATGCCAGCTCTCACGACCATATACATAATACTGAAGTCCTTAAAAATTAGTGCAAAGTCATAAAAACACAAAAATGGATACAATGGTTATATATTTTCTGAATGAATTTGCAAAAATTTTAGATGTAAATAAATTCTATGAGGAGCTAACTTGATGAAACTAGGTTACACACCGACATAGCACACTTGTTGATGAATATTTCATCAGCACGCAAAAAAGCATCTCGAAGTGCAGCCTCTGCATCCTTGGGATAATGCTGACTGTGCACAATGAGTCCATGGAGTTGGGCTGATGAGTATGCTGCAGCTTCATGGCCATTATGTCCATCAAATACTGCATAATACCCAACTTGACCAGGTAACTAAATTCATAGGAAAAATTGAATTTAAAATAAAATTGGAGCTTGCTCTAAAAGTATTTGTGATACATCATTTACAGTATTGATGAAGAATTCTCAATAAGAACTGAAAACAGAAGGAAAGTGAGTAAAATAAGAAACATCATTCAACATGCCTTGACTCTCAGAAGTTAGAAAAAAGATAGACACTTATATTTTTCTTAAAATTGTTTTAAACAGAATTAAAAATTTTATTTACAAATAATGGGTAATTTCTTTCGAAATTCCATAAACCAAATGAAAAATGAGAAAATAGTGCAAATAGAGCCACAGATTTACAGTTCTTGATGATATGCACAACATTAACTCAAAATAAAAGAAAAGAAAAACATTCTGAAACAAAAGAGTTATGAGCATCTTCCGAGTTAGACTCATTCATACACAAAATAAGAAAAAAGTTGCTATAACAGAAACATAGATTGCTGCATCAGATTATGAGCAATAATTCCACTGATTAATACCATTCATTTCTATGAATATAAAATGTGCACAACAATAACAACTAAACATGAATCATACTAAGGCATGGAATGTGATTATATTCAAAACAATGACACTCATTCAATGAATGGAAAACTGTAGTTAGAGAAAAATAATAATAATAATAAAATGTTTGATAAGAGGCATTCTTCTAATGTAGATGGCATTTATTTGTGGTATATTGTATAGGTACTATCTACAAAAGTACACTAAGGCATGCATCCATAGAATTGGAATGATAGAAGTCTATCAATAGATTTGTGAAATCAGACACGAGATGTCATATGCCCAAGGATTTGCTTTACCAGTTTAGCTACTTTCTTTAAAAAATTCCTATTACAGAGTTGGACCTACACCATTCCTTCTTCAAATCACTTCCTCAGACTACAACATGCAATATACATACAATGTGTGTACAGTGTAATCTGCCATGGGATTCCAAGAAAAATCAGAAAGTGCCTCCTATGACATGGTTTAGGGAAATTTTTATTGGCACTAAATGAATTCACATAAAATTGAGGTTTCCTATGTGAAAAGAACAGTGGAAGATCTGTTCAGGTGTCTTTTATGGCTTTAAGAAAAGATGGCACATTTACTGGGGGCACAACAATGAGGGTTGACTGAACACACATACCAGTAGATTTCTCACAGCAATAATTAGCCCATCTTATAAACTAGAACAGAGGAGTAACCTACATTTCAACAAAGTGACATACATTTATTTCTCCTGTGAAACTTCACTTGGCCTTGTTCTGTACATGATGCCCTTTAAAACAGTTCATACTGCATACAGTTTTTGTGCTCTATTTGTGTTAACTTAATTACCAATGGGTGTTTTACTCTAACAGGATCTTCTCAATTAGAAGACAGCACACATCCAAGAAAGCATAAATCCCTTAGGTGGAGTAAACATCTATAGTTGCAGAGGAAAATCCTCCTTCAGATGCAATTATAATTACTGTATTTCCCAGCTCAAGAGATGCACCAGCCTATAAGATGCACTGTGGTTTTTCAGGTTAATAAAGTAAAGATTATACACACAGGAAAGTCAGCTGCTTATTTGTAAAAGAGAATGAAACAAAGTGCAACATTGCTAGAAAGGCTTCCGATGTGATTAGAAGATAAAACCCATGAGCAAAAATGCAATTGTTTACAGTTACTATTGAGTGGCTATTCCTAAAGTCAGATGAAATTCTCACCCTCAGCCCATAAGACACAAGCCGATTTTAGATTAAATTTTCGTGGGAAAAAGTGTATCTTATGGCCAGGAAACATGGTATTGCTACACTTCAGAAAAATATTGCAAGTTCCATCAAAAACATATGAATTTGCCTTTATATTTATTTCTATTGTATTGATCGATGCTTTTGTGATTATTTATCAATCAGAAAATTCTTCCTTCATGATTGCAAAGTCCAAAAACTAAGAGTTTTTGAATTTCTTATTTTGGAAAACTAGCTAAGCTGGTTAGTTTTTATGATACACATTAAGTGGTAACTCAGATATGTTGGTATAAAAATTAATATTGTTTATCAAAGTAGATTAACTAAGAGTTCATAACATTCTTATGAATCTGCAGGCATTCTGGCCCCTAATCTATATGTCCAACAATTAAAAATAATTTACATCTTATTATGAATAAAAGTATCCAATGAAGCCTCAAAAGTCTGAAAACTGTGTTAATAATAGCTCTTGATATACTTAGTAATAATCTTGAATGCTAGTGAAAGATATTCAACATATTTAAAAACATTCTAACTCATCAACTAGACAACGATAATCACAATATCTTAGAAAAGGAAATCCCAATAGGTAAAAAGATGTTTATTTATCATAAGATCTAATTTTAAAAAGATTTCAGAAAATGCCTTTAAAGAATAGAAATCACTGAAAATGAATGAGCTTAGGGTCTGCCTTACCAGGTAAACTTTATTTGTCCTTATAGAATTCAACCTGCCGTATAGATGGCGGTTGTTGATTCAAAAAAATTACTATGGTACCAACCTTATAAAGCTTAATTTTGGTGATTCAAGACCATACATTGTTTAGTATTTGTTTGACAGCCCTCAATAGTGTGCACTCTCAGTGAATTTGTAAACACGGAAAAAATTGGTCATTATTATGTAATACAATACTTTCATTTGAAAGGTCTCAGTCCAACCAATAACAAAGACAAGCCAGATTCTACTCTGAGGGGGTCTGGTCCTTTGTTTACCACAATAAAATATTGGGTGGCAGAGGCTGTATGAGCTGCTAAGACAAACATTGCAGTGGTCAACCAAATGAGGTAATCATGCCAAAAATTGTGAAGAAATTCACAAAATGGTGTTGGATGACTGTCAACTGAAATAGCACAAGCTAGCAGACATGGTTGACATTTCAAAAAGTGCTGTACATCGCATACTGACTGATAATTTGGACACAAGAAAGCTGTGTGCAAGATGGGTGCCGCGGTTGCTCACAACAGAACGAAAACAGCATTGTGAGGATGTTTCAATCAAGTGTTTGGAGATATTTCACAGCAATAATGCCAAGTTTTCGCATCAACAAAATCCTTTCACTTTACCTACTCTTAGCTGTTTGCTGAAGTGAATAAACAAAGAGGGCAACAAAATTTCACAGAGACTGTGATTTTCTTGGATTAATTTCTATGAAATGAACATCAGATGAACAGTAATATGCAAGTTAAACCAAATTTTAGTGCTACTTATGATCTATTGAAGGTTACGCAACAAATATATTACCAATTTTTCTTAATTGAGCACATAACGTGAAAGTTGGGAAAGTTTTGAAAACATTCAGTCCAACAAAATTGTGAAATAGACACTGAAATTAAATTTTTCAATGAGAGAAATACATTTATCAAAAAGTACTTAAGGAATAACTACCTGCTAACATAAAACAATGAGATACATAAAGAATGATGTAGCTAAAGAAGTTACACAACTTCCATTAGTTGCATTTTAACCAACCTGTGATTATTTTCATATACTCACATAAAGTAATTCATCAGCATGTAACACAAAAAAGGAATAATCAAAGCAAACTTCTTTACTTCAAACAAAGAAAACTTTGAAGATTAGTGATTTTTAGACTAAAAGTGGTGAAATGAAGAAATAAATGTCACTAACATTGATGTTGAATAGAGAGTGCAGATCATCAATAGCCACATGCCTGTCCTCCATCCTCCTCCGATGGTTCTTGATGGCATAGGTAGAGACAAATGGAGGCCCAGGGGCTGGAGGGGGAAGCTGGGGGCATGAACCATCCTTCTCATCCCAACTTTCTGCTTCCCTCAGATATCTGTCACAAACTATGTTTACTTTGGCGATTACTGCATGCATCAGCTTGATGGGATCATACTGTACTCCTGAAAAATTAGAAGTATAACATAAAAATTAATTACTTCACCTAGATTAACTAAGAGATGAACTGCAATGATAGGAGGTTAGTCCCAGAAGTACCCGACCTGACGTATAGATTGTTGTTTAAAAAAATTACTATATTAAAAAGTACCAACCTTTAAAAGCTTAAGTTTGAAGTTTCAAGACGCTATGTTGTTTAGTAATAGTTTGACGGCTATCAATAGTGAATGCTCCCAATGAATTTGTAAATTAACATTAAAAAACTCATAGAAAAAACTACTGTCAGATTGAAAATAGAGTAGACCGGGACTTTGAAGTGTTCCCATTTTATGATCTGGTGCTATAATGGGACGTTACACATCGTTCAAAAGAGTAATTCTTTGGAGGAATAACAAGTGTGAAAAATAGCGACACGACCTTTATAATGATATATAATAAAAGTCAATACCAACCTCCTGCTTAACCTGAGTCGATGTAAACCCAATCAAAACACAAATTCACAACCCTGTCATCTTTACATTTTTTTTTGTAGAACAACCACCATGTTTCACAGAAATACCAAACGTTAAGCAGAAGTGTGGTATATATACCTGAAGTATGCTCCTTGTTTTTAAGATCTGATCTTGATTTATTAACCTTTGATGAGTGTCTGTATTAAAAATCAATCTCTTACTACTTGTCTTGTTTTATGCAGTTGAAATTTTTATTACACACCCTATGAATGATTTAGATAAATAAGTGAAGGTGATTTTTTCTAAATACATTGGGAGGGGAGATGTGAGGGGGCCATGATGATGGCATCACTCCAGCAAAACATCATCACCACCTCCTCCAAGAGAGAAAGATCACTGAGCATTTAAACTGTTTAAATGACATGCACTTTTTTAATAATCTGGTTTCAACAATGACAGATAAAGGAAAGGATAAAGTGTTATTATATGTAATATGGCATATTAAATATCACTCTACGTTAAAAAACTAAAAATTACTGCACTGTACTTCTCTATATCCTGCATCAAATAAAATATTATACACTACCTTAAGAAATTAAAATTTACTTATCTATTTTTGGATACAGTAGTGGGCTACATTTAAAACGAAGTTTCTGGAAAGTTCAGGAAACAAACTTCACTTTAGAATGCTGAAAATATAGGTAAGTTAGCTATATTTAAAGATGACTATGTGATCTGAATGGGTTTTCACTATAATAATGATGCAATTTTTTAGATAATCCAAAAATATCACAACCTGAATGTAGTCCACTTCCAATTAGTTTGGATTAAGAGGAATAGGATGTATAATTAAAATATTTTTTATTACTAAAAAAATATGCATGATGATGATTTAGCAAATTCATGATGAAATTCATATTTGATCAAAAGAAGTCTCCCTTACACTCTCCTGCCTTTCTTCCCATACTTAAGCGTAAAACTTATAAGCAGTTTAGAAGAATATAGTATATTAATCACATCAGAGGCTTGGAAGAGATGGTCTCAGCCATCAAATGCATACCTTTCCATATTTTTCTTTTCTTAAAAGAAAGAAACAAATATCAAGTGGTTATGTTGGAAAATGGTATTGGTCTTGTTACTGAAATTTTGTTTTCCAATATATTGAAAAAATTTCCATTTTGTCAAGACTATGTTCCATCTATGTAAACTTTAATGTTTGAATTTCACATTTTAACTTTTGAGGAAATCATATTCCAGTAAACTATTTATGAAATAGATTACATTTGTTACTGCCAGTCTTTTGCTATTCAAATATTTTAACTCGTTAAATAAAAATATGGGATAGAATAAAAATCAAAATATCATTATCATATTCATAAAGAAATCATTTTTTACAACTAGTTATAAGAAGTCCTAGCACAGAACAAAACATTAACTTGCTTTCTAACTAATTCACAAAGTTTTTGCTGTTTCCATTCCCAGGGAAATAAGGGTTTTCTGGGGATTTTTCTAAAATAAAATAATTCTAGTACAGATAAGAACTGCTTAGAGAGTATTGAAAAAAAAAAGAAGTCACCTTCCATCGTGAATAAAGGATAGCAAAGGCAACAGATTGAGACTAATCAAGCCCAAACAATCATGAACATACAAATACTTTTGCAAACAAACTCTGCATAAATCTCAAGTATGGAATGTATAATACTTTGTATTTGGTTAAATAGGAAAATACGATTGGTCATTGAGGTAATTGATAAACTTGCTAAGAATAATTTTTCCACAAGAATTATCCTCCTAAACTTTTCTTCTGGTCTGTGGTCATTTCAGGAAGTCGTTATCTAGGATTTGTGGCCACTTTAGCTGACAACATTGCAGGAAAGCACATTTCAGAACTTTCCTTTTAGTAGATGAATAAATGGATTATTTAATACATACTGATAGAGATTTAAAGATATGCACTAATCAAACCTCATTAAAAACAGAAAAAATTCCCTTAAAATCCAAAACATTAAAGATGCATTTCCACTTGTATTCTTGCAAGTAACTCTCGAAATTCAATCTCAGGTGGTTATCCACTTGAGAGCTGATTTAGACTAGATTTACTCTTGAGAACTCACAGAGATCTTCTCGCCAAGATTACTCTCGAGTACTCTCAAATTCTTGTATACTACATTAATTCCTAAAAGCATTCAAAGTATAATCTTACTTGATATACTATTTAAGAAATCTTAATGGTGTCACATAATATTTATATAACTTTCTTTTTGTATGAATAAATGTTAAATTATTATAATATGCAAATTTTCTAACTTAGTTCCTTAAATTATGAGGCTTTCTTTGAATTTCTCCTTCAGAGCATAGAAATTGTTTCCCTACTTCTTACAAAATTTGTCTTCTATCACCTGACCTCTGTTATCAGGATAATAAACATTCCACAAAGAGTTTTTCTCATAGAACATAAGAATAATTTATTTTACTCACTGTGTTGAACAAATGATACTCACTATTATTAATAACTCCACGGAAATTCTGGTCATACTTGGTACAGTATTTGATTTGATGACTAGATTCATAGTAACATGAATTAATTTGCTGCTTACCCTACTTATTGTTTCATCAATGTCTACTATGTAATCTTTATACAATTAACTTCCTACCATTTAATTCCTATTACTTTAATACCTATAATGTTTTGGTTTTAATTTAATTAACCCTTACTGTCTCCTCCTTCCAGGATGGAATGAAAATTAAATTACCTGCATTTGAAATCAATTGATTCCAATTCTTTAAATTCATTTTCAATTTTTAACCCTTTCAAGTTTCTCATATTTCTTTTTTATTGGGAAGTTTAAGCATTAAAATATTTTTTTAATAAGTTCCTTCTAAATCCAAACTCAGTATTTGAACATTGAGCATTCCGCAAAATTTCATTCTGGTTACAATTAATTAAATCTTTGATGTCTTCAGCAGACAAAATGATTGCTTTCGCAAGCTCTCGCAAGTCACTCTCATAATTCGAACTGTGTACAAAACTTGCAATCAACTCTCTAAGAATACAGAGAGTGTAAGTCACCTGGAGAGCAAACATAAACTCTCTTGCTCTCAGGCATGAGCTTATTGCTTTCAGCAAGTTACTCTCAGAGTTGTTACTAATAGCAAGTAACTACAATCAAGAGAAACTCACCGTTGTTTACTCTCAAGTAGATGCTACCTTAAAACCAATCATTATTCAATCTATGAAAGTTAATATCAGCAAGAGTTACAGAAGAAAATATTACAAAAATGCTAGACTCGACAGACATATAGAAAAGTACTTTAAATCTACTTCTTAAATTTAGATATTAAGAAAATATATATAATTTGATGAAACATTACATGTCAATATCATACCATAAGAAAACTTCCATTAGATGAATCATCTTGAATATCAAAGCTAATATCTATTTCTTATAAGTGGAGAGGTTTCCACTGATCCAGTTTCTTTCTATACATGATTACTGTCTTAACCTTTTTGGTTGAGGTTGATTGACTTCATTCTGGTATTATTATTGATGAGATAACAGAGTTAATCTTCTAAGTAGATGTGATGCTGTTTGTCAAGGCTGTACCTGGGATACTGTATTTCTATTCCTATTACTAACAACATTCTAACTAACTACTTCAGTATATTCTAACTAACATTACTAACAACATTTAAAAATAAATAATTAGCACCATATCAATGTAAGTGTACCGTGAAAGCCTAAAATTGCCAGTATATGCATACAGAGAAGAAGTAACTTAGTAATCATGAGTTTGTTTCTCAAATTAGGCATAAAAAGATGCATTTGAAATTGTTATCTGAAATTCAGAAACTCTACAGCCAAAATTCTCAGTAAGAAATACTGTGAACCCTTTAATTATTAAAAATTAATTTGCATACAAAACAGTAACCCATGATTGTGTGATGGTTAAGTAAACAGGCATTGTAGATATACCATGGTTCACATATAATGTTGCAAAGAAAGAAATAGATAATTATTATTAAATGGACATTTTTGGAATTTGCATAAAATTTCTTCAGTATATTTCTGTGAGACCAACTAAATGATAAACATTCAGTCAGAAGATATTCCTTGAGAAGACTTACCATTCCTATCTTCTGAGTAAACACGCAATTCATGATCCTCTTTCACCACTGCTTGCATCTCATTTAGAACTGATTGAGTTATTGTGTTTGCTAGAGACTGAGGACAGGACCTGTAAGACAAAATGTAATTTGGGCATTTCACTAAATGATTGCAATGTTCACTAAAAGCAAGTTTGTCCTTAAAATCCACTCATTTATTATCAGGCATGATAAATGGAAGAATCTAAATTTGCTACATTTAGTTTAATGCAAAGTAAACTATGATGTACAATACATAATGCTAATGAAACCAGTTAAACACACACAGTAATTGAAAGAGCCTGCACAGGCAGAGGAGTTTCTGATACCCCAAACCCCATGTAATACATTCTAAGACTGCTGTTTTACTGGTCCTTGGTGAATAATAATGAATTTCTTCCGAATTCATATCCCAAAAGAAATTCTAAAATTTAAGATCCTACACTTTTTACCTAAGATGGTTGGTCTTTCTAACAGAAAATATCTTCAAACAATTCTTCTACATAATTAGCAATTAGGATTTCAGGAAAAAATTTGAATTTTATTCTCAGAGGAATCATAAATTCTCAACACTCTTTAGTTTCATAAGATTTAGATTTAGAGAAAAAAGTTTTGTTTGATTAACACAATGTCTTTGGTATATATTTTTTTATAAAATCTTGTTTTGTGGAAGCAACCGTCCTAAATCAGGGATGAATAAGACAGATAAAACAGAACTCATACATAAAACTGCAAGATGTTTAAGTCTGACAAGAAGCAGATTATCCCAAAATTGTCACCGCAAAATGATTGATGAAAAATCAATGGATATATGAATGAAATATGCTTTGAAAATGGGAAAGTGAAAATACATCTAAGTTAATACCTCCTCCAAGAATCAAGAGAATTTAATAAATGTTTTTTGGTGGTTTACTTTTGGGTGGGTAAGATAAGGTCAAGCATCATATATGGGCAAATGAACTTGCTGTGAAGTACAGTGAAATTGAAAGCTTATGGCCCCTGCGCAGTAGTCATTTTTCGGCCTGGACGAGTCCACCTTCCGAAAACTGTGCGCTACAGGGGTCTGGGTGAAAGTAAGCACAAAGTAGCCACCGTAGCCACTCTCTCAGGAGCCTCTACTGCGACCACGTGTGTTCATTGCCAACCTTGCGGCTTTTTCACGCTTTTTTAGTTTATCTTATTTATATATTGTTAGTCTTTAGGTAGGTTTTTATGTGCATTCTTTCAGTAGTTTTTATTTTTTCGATTAATTTTTCGCTTTTATGTCGTTAGCTTGTAATTTTTTAGATAGATTTATCTTTTTGCCTTATTTTTCTTATTTTTTCAAATTTTTACGTTAGATTTAGGTTTTAGTTAATTATTTTCTTAACACTTTGAATAGTTTACGTTTCCTTTAGCTTTAGATATTTTTCGCAGTTTGTTTCATATTAGTGAGGGTATTTTTGTTAGTTAATTAGTTAGGTTACTCGATTATTTTAAAAGATGTTAAATATGGAAGTAATGTCATCTTCCAAGATAGGAAATAAGAAGGTGCTGCATAGTCAGGCGCGAGAGATTGTTAATAGAATGCTAGCTTTTATGAAAAAGGAAGNATAAGTCAATTTTATTTCAATGAAATTCTCTTTACAAAGTTAAATACTTCTTTTATTAGAAGTAATTTTTCCTCAAGATATGATTTCAATGAATCTAATGAAAATCATTTTAAAGCTAATGAAAATGATTCTTGCATTTATTGAATTAAATTACAAATTCATTGTTTCAGGGTATTT
This sequence comes from Ladona fulva, assembly GCA_000376725.2. NCBI lineage: Eukaryota > Metazoa > Arthropoda > Insecta > Odonata > Libellulidae > Ladona > Ladona fulva. Next base: position 176,522 of record KZ308178.1, read on the forward strand.
TTTACTTACTAGTAGATCAGATAATTTCATACACACATTTAGTTCATACTATGGACACACAAATTAATCAAAAATTATAATACTAACCAGGCTGTATTAAATAAAATGCATAGAAAAATGACAATAAATTTAAACTGCAAAATTCAATGTTTTAGCAGGAAAAGTTTAATACCTTAAAGTGGTAACTATTTTATGTATATGCAAAATTACATAAACCAATCATAGACTTTATTGGCACTATAAATCTTTCATTAAAAGTTTAGGCACGGATTTGATATTCATCCACTATAATACAAAATAAAACGTTTTCACTATTCCAAACTGATGTATGCTTAAACCGACAATGTATTGAATTACAATGATTAGTATCACAAATAGAATGAAAAGTTTTAATCCTCCTTTGATTCTTAATAGTTTTCTTTGCTTCTGGAAAGCCATCAAATCTAAAATGTGTTGTTGATGCTTAGTTCAATCAGGAGGATAAGCAGTTTGATAAAGGAAATGACCAATAACAATTTCCCCTGCTTAGTCTGGACTCAACAGTCACAAGAAATTGTATTGCTGCACATCACTTTTTGTTCGACAACTTCCTTGAGTAGAAAAATAAAGCTGTAACCATAAGATAATTTTTATGGTTGCCACTATGAATAATTACCTTCAGCTCTCAAGCCTAATTCATCAGCAATACTCTTGATATAAACTACTATAAGAACTTTCTAATCCTAAGTTTGTAAGTTTGTTTCAAATTTAATAGAGAAAGAATTGAAGAATGGAAAAAGAATTAAAAATATAATGAAGAGGAAACATTTTCCCAATTTCCATTGAATGAGACTATAATTTGCAAGTTTATAATTGTGAAAATTTAAAATGTATGTACAAGAACCATTTGAAAATTACAACAAACCAACAGTTTTGCAGGGTGACAGCTAGGAGATTTGGTGAGTGTAATGTTAATGTAGTGTTTACAATTTGAAGAGGCAGACTGAGTGAAGATAAGAGTGACCTTGAATGGAGATATGAATCGAATTTGGTAGAGGGGATAATGCCTTTGTACTCTGTTGAAAGCGCAAAAATAGGTATTGTGGTTACGTGGATTCTGCCTCATAAAACCTTTGATACATTATATTTGGGCAAACTTTCTATGGCAATATTCATTGACCTTAAACACATCCAAGATTTATATTGAAATGCACACGTTTTATTTAACTTGAAATAAAAAACCTTGCCTTTATCAAGTACATGAAGAAATTTAATTAACTTTACAAAAATTGCTGTAGAAGTCTTCACGGGTGGACAACCGGGTCAGTTCTTCGGTAAATACCGACGTCGCCGAAACGTCGGTATTTACCGAAGAGCTGACCCGGTTGTCCACCCGTGAAGACTTCTACAGCATTATTCACCGGGAAAACATCAAATCCTGCTTTACAAAAATTCTTTTCAGTAAATAGAAATATTTTATATTCCAGCAATACATATACATTTTTTAATATACTCAATACTTAGCAATATTAATGATTACTAGAAGTAATATGAAAATTAAAATAAGTTTACCATTGCAGAGTTTAATGAAAAATGTTTCAACAGATGTTTGATCAAAACTGTATACATTAGCCTTTCTCCACATGTTACAGAACAACTCATAATTATTTTACGTATGTGTGATAATGCCATATCTATTGCACTATCCTTTCCAGATGAATTTATTTCCTAAATATTTAGATAATTTTATAGTTTACTATGCTCTACCATATAATATATGAAAATATATTAACAGTTATTCCTAAATAGTTCTGGTAGATAACATAGATAATTCAATTATTTAATTTTTTCAAGGCTAAAAAGAGGTTCAAGGAATTCTTCAATTATTTTTCAAAAGTATCTACAAGTGGCAAGCTTACATTGGTATATCTTTTCTATACTCTTTCTTTTCAATGTAATAAAAATATCATATAGAACTGTTAAATTAAACCAAATTTATGACATTTTCTCTCCATTTATTGGAATTAAGCACTTGTTAACTAGTTTATTTTACAGATAAGCATGTTGTCAAGTTATGCTTCGCAAGGGCTCCATAAGGCCAACAAAGTGAACAAGAAATGAAAAACCTGGTAGCTTAATAGAATGTTATAAAGTGGAAAATAGGTGGGAAATGCATATGATCAGGCGTTACTTGGTGGAAAGCCATACTAAATGAAATTAAGACCTTCTTACGAAACCGGTCGCAGAATAAAACCTGTGGAAAATTACGAAGGATTTTAATTTCATTAATTTCATTTGGGAAATGCAGTTAGTTTTTCCATAAGTCAGCTTTCAAGATCTATCCACAAAGCATTTCATTCAGCTACAATGACTGTTTTTTATCAATGAAGAAGTAGCATACACATGAGCATGACTTGCCACAAGCACCACACATTTCATGTTGAATCTTTTGACCTAACTGAGTGCATGAGCAATCAGTGTTTATACAAATATGCTTGAATAAGAAACAAATTTAGAAGGAAAGAGTTGAATTAAAAAGAAAAAGTGCTATTACATTAAACGTATCAATTGGATAAATGTTACTCATAAATACCAAACCATGCCTAAAAGTATATTGAGCCAAATGCATCCGAAAGTACAGATATTGGGAGGAATTGTTACATGAATTAGACTATCAATCACAGAACACACTAAGTGTTCTTAATTACCAAAACAATTAGAATATTTTCCTGATGACTAGATAATAGATAAAAGAAAGTTATAATTATAAAGCTTTGATATGAAACAAGTAAAGCGTTATTTTGAAGTCAGTATAAATATCTAAATGTAAATAATTCCAACTTAAATTATTTTTAAATTTCTTCCACAGAATATTTCCTCGAACACAGAAAATGGCATATAACTGCACATCTTACAGATAAGAATTGAAAGATATACATAATCTTAAACTGTCACAGCCATTAAAGAATCAAATGCAAAATTATTTGGAAACACTCACATAAAGATATGACAGTATTATGATTTAAAACCAAAGGGTAAAGTGTGGTTGATAACATTTATGAACATAATTCTATTTTATTAATCTCATTTAGCAAGCCCAAAATACTTTAAATATAAACATAAAATACTCACTTCTGGTTCAAGTATTGTAAAGTCCAGTCGATGATTTCTCCTTCAACATCCACATCCTCGATGTTATAACCAGTAAGTTTTACTGGCAGCGGATCATTCGGATTCATAGTAGCAGTAAACTCCTTTAAAAATGCCTTGCAAGCAGAGAGGTAATTTTTCCCGACGGGCGCGGCCATAATACCGATTTCCTCAAATTCTAAATTGACAATTCCCTAGCGTAGACTAAAACACTTATGAAATCATTAGAAACTGCTACTTAACACTAAACAAGGCAATATAGTCCGTCGTGACTCAATCCGTTTACACAGTCTTAATGAAACACTACCTTTGGACGTCCGATCAAGCTAGAACCACCCCAGTTTGAGATTTATAAAACAAGATGAGTAACGTAAAACGAATGCGACCTTTTTTTTTGATAACCGTAGTCCGCATATAACCGGGAACAAAGATGTAGCTATGAAAGTTAACAAACGATGAAAGAATGTCTTTTGTAATTATTATTTTATTTAATCTACACTTACAACAAAACTTCTTATAAAATCCAGTCACTTTACAATGTGTTATTCATTTGCAAAATTTACATGAACGATATTGCTATGATATTACGCAAAGACTTTCATTAACAACTTCAGCAGTTTTACTTTTCCGTTCCACAGATTTAAAGGCCAGGTAAGTAGAGCTGTATTCTTTCTCCATCCACTCCGGTAAAGGCTTGTTCCAGTCTTGCGGCGGTTCATCTCTCAATTCCCATATATCATTTTCGACGTACTTTCGAAGTCGTTCAGTCTTCCTCTTTTTTTCACTATCGATTAATGAATTCTGGAAAAAAATGCAATATTTTTTTGCATCTCTTTGCTCAATTCCTGCTCAAATACATTTAGGAAACTTACCAAAGCACTCAGGTTTTTACTTTCCTCCCAACGCTTGCAATTTTCAGAATCTCTTAACCATTGATTGCAGTCTATTGTTTCCCCATGAATGAAGTATTGATGAAATCGGCCTCTTATACTTTTGCAGTCACTATATTCTTCTTGATACACTAAACATGGTCTAACCTGAATGATAATGGAAAGTATATATATAAGAGGGAAACGGACTAGTATTTTCAAGAAAAATGTCAATAAATTTAAACAACCATCCACATATACGGTATAATCTGGCCTTCAGTCGTTTCATTTCTTTCTTCTTTAGCCATACCAAATGCAGCAATGAAAATGAATCCTTTAAACACCAAATGTTTTCATCAGGGCAGAAGACGAAAGATGGATATACATGCAGTACGTGCAGTACCATGTAACGCATGTAGCCCATGTAGCCAATAAATGAATAGCATTGCCCGGTAGAGAGTGGACTTGAATTCATATTTGATAAGGGAAAGCTAATTATTCATCGGTATATGTAGTATTCAAATTTACTCAATGATAGAAAATCGAGTGTAGAAGTACTCTATATATAGAGAGAAAATGATATCATTATGATTCTTCTACGAAAATTCCATCCATAATCTTGTTTTACAAGAACAAATAACCTTTACGCGAGAAATCTTACCCAGATGAGTCGATAAATTAAAGAGTTAATGAATTTTCTGTTTAAAAAACATTTTCTTTATTCAAAAGGTAGATGTATTAAATGATATCATTATGATTCTTCTACGAAAATTCCATCCGTAATCTTGTTTTACAAGAACAAATAACCTTTACGCGAGAAATCTTACCCAGATGAGTTGATAAATCAAGGAGTTAATGAATTTTCTGTTGAATAAAAAATTTTCTTTATACAAAAAGTATATGTATTAAATGTCTACTAGACGATTTCAACCTTATCTCCGAGAATTACTTAATTTTTATGGAGATAATTCATTCATCAGCGTCAGTACCTTATCTTTTTGAATACTTAACTTTTACTTCACCAATGACAATTTTAATCAATATATGTGTTACTATCTATTAGTCATGTAAATCGCAATCTTTCATAAATTTTCTGGAGTTCAGAGGAAGTATTCTCAAAAAGCTGTTTCAGTAAATGCCTAGAAGTTGAGCCTACGCTTGGGGAAATAAAAAGAGGATGATTGGGGAGTAAGTACCTACATGATATCCAGGCAAGAAAAGGTGTGGATTCATATCATTACCTTGAGAGAAATGTAGAAGATAGGATTTCCTGGTTGGATCAACAAGGTTTTCCATTCAGATGATGAATGAAAATTAGTTATGATCTAATTACCATCCAAAATTTGAGTTTCAACATGAACATTGAAATTTTTCCAATAATATGGTATCACTACAAAACTCACAGGATTTGTTTTTTAATGAGGGTAAGAAATAATAGCTATGCAACTTCAATAATTTTATTTCATTTATCACATTTTATCAAGATTCATTTTTGAATGTATCACTTAGAAATATCACAATATGGCTTCAAAGACCTTTAATTAATTAAAAGTTGAGAAAACAATCATTTACCAAAAAATATTCCTAAAATAACATGCAACCACCACTGACATGTACCCTGAGAAATGAAAATTTTCATACAATTTTTACAATGAATGACTTACATAAAAATAATACAGGTAACTAACATTTTTAGTCACTAGTAAATGTAGTGTGATAAAAATTGCTGGTGGACAATATTATTTTCAACATGGACATGAAACTTTATAAAAATATATGATACATGGATTTTTGGTGATGCAGAATCATGGGTGATTATAAAAATAATCTTAAACACGTTAATGAATTTACCCAACCTTTATAACACCCTTGTCCATGAGGCCCCCATCTTTGAGGTCTCTCAAACTATTAAGATAAGAATTTGTGTAATTAGAGGTATAATTTAAGAAGAATAACAGCTCTTCCACAAAAAGTGACAAAGTACAGAGGGAAATCTAACATTAACACAGTATTCAAATGATCTGCTGTAAAAATTACTACTTGAATTTTTAGGACTATTAAAGGGCCAATAATCTCAAAAACTAATACCAATACTTTGCAGCTAACTAAAATTTGAACAGAAGCCCTTATTGATTATTGGTAATTATTGCTGTTAATTATCTTCTTTATTTAAGGCAAATTGCACTTGACATGTCTACTATCAATAAATGCCATTGTGACATTTCTCACAATTGGCAACAATGAAATATTGATATTAAATAAAATTAGAACTTGTTACTCTCTCTCCCTTACAAATCTTAAGTAAAAGACAAATGCTTTCTTAGTTACATACATAATACTGTATTTGAATGGCAATAAAAAAATCAATTGGAACAAAATGTTAAACCAACGAAAAATGCAAGGTCTTTTGAGCTGGAAAACATACAAATAGAGTTAGTTGAAAATGGAGGGAAAGAAATCATAGCATGTCTGGAAGATTTCATGACTAGATGCTGTAGCGCAATATACCCCAGGAATGGAGAATGTCTCAAATAGGATCCTTAATAAAGGAAACAGAAGATATTCTAACTGTTATGAAGGAATTAGTATAAAAAGTAGTATTATTTGAATATTTGGAGAGATATTGGGAAACATTATGGGAGCAAAAATAGAAGTGAAATAAGCAATCAAAATTGGTTTATCCTGGGGAAAACAACCATAGACAATTTGTTCACAATACAGCAGTTGACAAAGAATATTACAATACAAGGAAATTAAGAGCAGATGGCAAATTGCACTTGACATATCTAGATTTAGGAAAAGCATTTGACCCAGTCATATGAGAAAGGGGGAGGTCGGGTGAGGATGGTACTGCATGAAAAGTCATGCAGTTGGGAATGTTACCAAGGAGAAACTGACATGAAAAAGTCTGACAGGACAAGGAATTGAATCATCCATTTTTTGGGCAAATGTTCTGAGCTTGAACAATGAGCTTTCTTACCAGAAATGCCAAGTTCTGGTAAGAAAGTGGATGATGTGGTTTTGATTCCTGGTCCTGTCAGACTTTTTTCATGTCCATGTCTCCTTGGGTACATTCCTAGCTGCATGACTTTTCATGCAATACCACCCTTATCCTGTTTTTGGTAAGGTTGGCCACCTACATATCTTGTTCACAGATTTCCACTGTATCTATCTATATAGTTAACTGGGCAAATGACTTCTGACACCTTTCACAACAAACGGATTGCACAATTGATACAGTTTGTCTCCTCTTCTTTGATGCTTAAATAGAATTAGATTTAAGGAAACGGAAAAATTCATTTCAAAGTATGGGTATTTCAGCAAATGACCAGCATTTCTGACTTAAAGTTGCTGATCATCAAGTTCAACTTACAATGCTTTCAATCTGGATTCAAGATATTAAACTCTGAGTATGAAACTAGGGATTATGATTAAGCATATAAAAGACTTGTTACTTAATGAGTAATCAATGTAACTGAAGTCGAAAATATTGATTGACAATGGACTGGTGGTCAATTGCATGAAAGATTTTAAATATTTAAGATTAATTATGATTAAAAATGTGTTAGATGAGAGATATTAAACATGAGATCCCAAAGAGGAAAAAATAACTGCCTGTTTAATTCATTGCGGAGGGATAAAAACATCAGTAAAATTGGAAACAAACACTAAAAATAGTAGAACCTATACTTTATAATGGCTGGAAAGTAAGGGTAGAGAAAAAGAAGCCAGGAAAAGATTGAGAGTAGTTGAAATGATTATCTAAGAAGTGTTATGTACCTATTGTAGCATATAAAGAATAACTAACAGGGAGATATAAAGCTGTATTGGAGCAATTGTTACTGCAAATAGGATTGAACCAAAATTCTTCAAATAGTTAGGCTATGCAGAGAGAAGACCAAACAATTGATGGCCAAAATGAATTTTACACTTGTAAAGAATAAAGTTGGGCAAACTAGATGATCATAGATGAAAGAAAAAAGAAAAGTGATAGAAAGTGGATGACTAGATGAAAAAATAGCTGAGGATATAAAGGTTTAGAGAAGGAGGTTGTACATGCAGCATTCAGCTACAGTGATATGTAAAAATTGAGCGATATTTTAGGTAGAGACTACAAACAATCACTTACAAAATATACATAACAACGTCAGACTCTTTTTACATTCAGGCAAATCAGCAAATGATCTCTCAAAATGCAAAACATGTCCGAGAAACAATGATTCAACTAACATTTTCAAGTTGACAGTTACTAAAAATCACAACATATGATAAATTTAAACATTTATCCAATAAATCTAAATAATTTATCCAATTTACTCATAAGCTACTGGTTTTATTTGAGGTGATGAGCGTGTGTCTGATGAACTCAGTCTCTTCTGGAAATCCTTCAAAATATCCCAAAATAGCAGAGTAAGGATGAAATGAGGTCCCAACCGGGCATAACTAGCAGTGAATCCCTTGTAAAATCCATTAAATCCTTCAGCTTTCATTGTTTTATTAAAGCAATCATATACTCCACTGTAAATCAGCCCCTTTCCATTTTTGTCAACTCCTGTGGAAAGACACATTGAAATTCAAAGAAATGTATAACAGTGCACCTATTATGCATATTTCATTACAATATATAAAAAATATAATATGTACATAGAAAATGTTTGCTTGAAGAAAAGGATATATCTTCAAAATTTAACATCAGAAAAATATATAGTCATTTTATATGCATGAAGACAAGAACATTTGTTTAAAATAATTCAATTACTTTTTATAAGTAATCTGTTGTGTATAGTCTTACAGCCTGTATTATTGTCATGTAGATATACAGTGAAATCCCAATCTAATGTTTTTCTCCGGACCAAGAGAAATTGACTTTAGATGCAGAAAAACATAAGATGTGAAAAAACAAAGATATGTTTAACATATTTGCACAGAATGAACAAAACTTGTCTATTCATTTTTAATTATTAAAAAATAGGTATATCACAATATTCTGGATACTTTCAACCTTCCATAAAGTCTTTTGTATTCCAAACTTAAAGTTTTTTACTTTTTAAAATACTAAGTTACTATCGCAATAAAAAATCAGTTAAATTTATATATTCAACTGTATTAGAGACTTGTTCTATCGTTTCTGTTTTTTTTTGGGAGTATCAAGAGTTCCGCAAAACAATGATTGCTATTTTTATATTATTTATCGCTTATTTTTCCTAAATCACTTAAATAGTGTGTAGTGTAGTGTGCATATGTATTCGAGTAGACAGAGTGAAGGATATAAACTACTTGTATCGTTGAGTTGATGACGAATAAATAATGTGTTATAAATGTTTGTAGGGGTAGTTAGTTATTATTTGAATTGCAAAATTGTGATTTGAACATACTTCTCACTGTATTTTTCTGGGTACCCATACTACCAATTACAACATCAATTCAGTCAATTCTTAGAAAATCGATATTGCTTTCATTATTTTGGTTCTCCAAATATATATCTTAAAATTATCATATTTTACCTTAAGTAACTAGCTAAATTACTTTAAGCACTTTCATAACAGGACTATTACCTTTTACCCTGACATATTTAATGCAACACATACTCCCATAGTTTTACTGACATATGATATGTCAACTACCATATTCTGCAATCAGAAATGATCACAAGAATTCTAAGTGCATCTATAATAGGGATATCATTTCTTGCCGAGTCGAGAATGCAAAAAGGGAGAATTCAACTGCTAATCTTTCCATTAAAGATGATGCAGAAACAGTACTAATAATGTCTTGTTTCTTTCTTTTGGACTTTTTTAGTTTTTTCTTTCCTTCTGTCACCTTTTGACATTCGGGGCATTTTTAAATGGATTCCAATATACTAAGGTGGCTACAAGAGATTGGCAATGGTTAACTGTCTCAACCCATATTCTTGGAGTGCCTCCGAGCATGGGTCTGTGTGATGACGTAGGCACAGGGTATAGTGAACAGTAAATGGTATATGGGTCGGCTTTGAGTCAATGGGACTCTTTGACTCAATGAGTACTCAAACCCTCAAAGGGGTCAGGATGGGTAGAAGAGACCCAAAATGAATCAGTCAACCCGTCTTGAACTGGGTCTTACCACTGACTTGTCCCTAGTCGCGATACTCACAGAAAACATGCTTATCAGTGGAAGAGTAAGGTGTTGTAAGTTAGCACAGGGCCTTGAGCAAAGTGGTTCACGGGTTGTTTGTTTTTCCAATTTATGATTTTTTAATGTTAGATATCGATGAATAAAAATTAAGATATATCTACGAAAAATTTTCCTCTACTCTCTGTATCGCTTTTGAGAATCTGTTGTTTTTCAGAAACCGAGTTTTTGAGGTGGTTAATTTTTATAGAATTTTATGATACTGGATATGATATCAGAGGTAAAGTTATCAATAAATTATCAAAAGGTAAAGTATCTAAAAATTTAAACAGGAAAATGCAGATTTTGACACCAAATAATCTCTAACAAAATTTAATTCATTATGTACTTTAAAATAATATTCATATTTTATCACTATAGAAATCATTATTTATATTAACGAATAAGCAGAGAGGGTATTTCACTTTGTTTGTGTACAGTAATATATACTGTAAAATTAAAAATATATGAATAATTATATTATAATTATTTGAATATTTGATACTACTATAGTAATATCCTAGCACTTTTATTACTACTTTAATCCTAGACCAGTCTTTACCGATGTTCTGCCCATTCTTTAAACATCACTAATGATTCATCTGAATCTTGTCAATTGATTTCTTAAGAACCATTCAAGATATGTAAATCTCTTTCTCTTCCACACTATAGGTTTTGAAAGTTCAGTCAATTTGGAACTTATATAGATTTATGCATTTTTGAATGCAAAATTATGCTTATTTAAACCCATGACAATAAGAATTGAATTAATCATCTATGAATCATCCAAAGGGCAATAGGTTATCTATTTTTATGAATTGTTATTGAAAATACAGGAATTTATTTCTATCAAGTAGCAGAGCTGAAAGCTATATGCCCTTTCATAAATATTTTATGCATTAAGTTTCATGTTCTATAACATAGTTGTTTCTATTTTTCCATGATGATGAAGTTTGTCGAGTGGAATTCTTTTAGATTTATACTACAGTATTGCACTATCAATTAAGAGGGGCAGTAAATACTTCTGTGCTCACAGGCAGCACAGGCCCTTGGCACGACCTCGCACAGAGGTGTGCCACCTATTATTCCAACGACTATACAATGTCACTCCTGAATTAGATTCCGAAACCTTTACAAACGTCTTTAAGGAGTAATGACCATGGAAAAGATTAGAAGAGTTCTGCGGGTTTTCCATGGAGAAGACCTGCGGCGAGAACTACACAAACCACCACAGCCTTTCTTTTATGATAAGACCGGTCACCATCACCGTAGACTGAGCGTTGAGCACCTGTTCTGCAGGAATGAGGTCGGAAATGTCATATCCATTGATTTTCCCCAAAACCCATTTCATTTTTGTAAAGGAATTCCTTCCTTAATACATGAACACAACGAGTAACACTTGAAGGTAGATAAAGTGCAGAAAAAGGGTTTTTCTCCCTTGAAACCACTTGGACCCACCTATGATTTTATGGTGTAATTGACTGAATAGACAATACAATCCGATGGGAGAAGCAGAGGAGAGAGGGAAAAAAGACGGAATGAGACAGAACACTTGTTAGCTGGTTAATTTCTTGCAAAACCAAAATTCTCATACCAATTTTAGAGCTTTCGTGTTATGGGTCATTCTCTCATTCTGCTTGTTTAACAGTGGTCGAGAGTTTGAGTAGTAGTGAGTTCTGTGAGCATTAAGTTCCTTTGATATGGATAAGTCTAACAATCGTCGCGATGAAATCACCTTCAAGCTTGAGGAGATGGTGTATAAGATTTTCGAGCAGAAAAAGAGGAGTAAGGTTTTGGATTTTTTTTCCATGGTAGTACACTCAGAAACAATGGAAAGTGTTTGGTGGACTCAATGCAAGAACTATTTCCAACTTTATCGACATGAGGCTGGGGCATCTACATCGAATTTATTGCGACATAAATGTCCTCCTGCAATGAACACGACGTGTGATATTCAGCCCGAGGAAGAGATTCCAGAGACTCGGGAACGCATTGCGCTCACTGCCCCAAAAATGTGAGCTACTGATCTACAACCTTTCATATTCATTGAAGAAAAGGGCTTCCAGGAATTGGTAAATGCAGGAAAAGTGCAAATTATTGGAAAAAGGAAGGGAGTACTTAGTGTGTAAAATTTTACTTTCTTTTCTAACAGTAATCAATATATGAAAACTACGAAGTTTGTGGCTTTCATTAATTTTTTTCTTAGTGTAAAAATGACATTTTTACTTTGATTGATGCTTTGCGCCCAATATAAAAGGCGCCAAAGTCATTCAATTCGATCTTTCATTCTCATCTCATCTTTTTTCATCTCTATTTATGGACATAATGACAAGAGAGAAATACAATATCGCCTCTCCAAACCGATTCACAGTGAGAAAACTAATAATGTTGCATGTAAAAAAAGAGAGCTCAAACTTCTAGTCTGCATCAATCAAAAAGATTTCTTTCGATCTACTTTCATACCTCGCAAAATGAAAGTAGTGCAAGCCTTCGCTTTTGAATCGCACGCATATATCAAACATGATGATGACGTTACGGGTCAGACTGATTCATAACGGTACGAGTTGGCTCAACCCGTATTTTGCCGGTACGATTTAACCCATCCTCTCTGAGGATGGGTTGACCATATGGGTTAAAACTACCCATTTGCCGATCTCTAGTGGCTACCCTCAGCTACCAAAATTCCAACAATTGATTACAAAAATGTTTGGCTTGGCTCTTTAGGAAGTTGTACTATTGCGAACTAAATTTTAAGTGGTTTCTGCAATTTGAAAAACTATTCCCAGGTTCAATTCCTTCACACTATGTGAATAACCTGATCCGACCAATCTGATATCATAACGAAGACAATGAATTAGTTATGGATGTTGTTAAATGAAATCCAAAAGTATTAGTTAAACATTATCCATTGTACTGTCTGTGTATGATATAAATATAAATGTATTCCATATTATTAGGAAACTGTTATATTCAAATGATACAGACTCAGGGCTAACCTTGTGGTAATTATTAATATTAAACATATTAAAACGCTCCATTAGAGCTCCACTCGCAAAGTATTTTTTAAAACCATGGTCGTGTGTAGGTTGTTTTTCTGTGGTATAGTAAAAAGTTCACTCTAATGGAGCGTTTTAATATGTCTGTTATATTCATTCCAGTCAGTTTTTCAATATTTTGTCCTTAAGATTCCTGTGTACCTTACATCAATTATTTGTAAAGGGTTAGTGTATTGAATGTAAATGGAAAAGTATGTGCTAAAAACCTGTGAGTAAAGATAGCCCTAGAGCTGAATATATCTGCAGAAACCACAAGGAAGGTACCTAAGTAGCTACCTCAGTGAAATTTCTGGCTCCCAGCTGTTTTTCTGGAATCGTCTGCCCTTGGAATGTCCGCAAGGAGCCATTGTTTATGGCTTTAGTGGTGTATCGTTATACTCACAGAAGTTAGTATATTTTTAAATGACTACAGAAGCTTATTGCACCTTTAGTAACACTAGAAGTATTTTTTTAAATTACAGATTTTTCAAATTAAATAGTTAAAATATAAATGATAAATTGAATGTACATTGTTGATATAAAGTAATACATTGTATAGCATTAATATAAAATTGTAATGTTGAAATAGTATACCATGTGGGTTAAGGGTCATTAAATTCAAGAAAAAATAATTTATATAACCCATCTTCCAGAGTAAACAGAAACCAATGGAATTTAATCGAAATGCTGCCAACCAATTTAATAGATTGACAAATATTGTTGTAGTTACATCTCTTAAACAAAGAATGATATAGCTATAACAGTATTTGACAAATTATGCAATCCATCAGATTGTCAGAAATCAATAATGCATGGTTTTATGTTAGGTTAAGTAGTGAGATGTGCTCAATTGTCGTAGTGCTCAATTGGTCTAGAACTTTGTTAATACACATGCTGTTTAATATGAATAATGTTAATATAAAATGTAGAATATTAAAATAGTATGATGTGTGATTTAAGGGTATTTAAATTCACAAAAAAAGAATTTCTCATATATATTGAAGAGTAAACATAAACACTGCCAACGAAATTTAAATGAAATAGTACAGTCATCTGTGGTAGAACAAAGAGATAGCTAACTATAATAGTATTTTGCAAATTATGTCATCTGTCAGATTGTCAAAAATTAATATAACATGGTTTTTAGGTTAAGTTTAGTTGTGAGATGAGCTCAATTGTTGCAGGGGCCCAGTTGTCACATGCTCAATTGTTGCAGGGGCCCAGTTGTCACATGCTCAATTGTCATGGAACCACCTTCAATATCATACCCATAACAGGAACAAAATTGGTGTACACAGCTGAACATCCATCATCAGAACCTTTTGGTTCTGATCATGGATACCACAGTATCTGATGCAAGTCTTGAGTTATGGCACGAATTGGATTAGATATTTCCTCCAAATTGGTCATATTTTAAGAAAAAGCAATCAAGTAAATCATGAAAATGTAAAGCATTTTATTGATGAGAATTCACACAGAGGAATGTACTGCTCATTCAGATTATGAATGAGAAAGCATATATGCTACAAAGTAGGTAAAAGGAATTAGATGGAAATTTCATGGAATTGAAATTTAGTGGGCTATACTTTGCAAAATTTTTCAGGGTATGCATTGTAACTTATGAGAACATACTGGTAGCAAAAGAATCAAATTAACTGGCTTAGTGAGTTACTCATATATAATGTATAACACATAGAAACTTAATAGAGGTAGTGTTGCTTTTACATTCATTTTCGGTAATTTTAACTTTTATTCTCATATTTTGACACATTATAAACACAAGTAATTTTATGTGGGTACTTAAAACACAATACTAAGATGCAGAAAAACTCACAAACGAAAAACTTTAAAGGTGGAAAAATGGAAATTAATTTTGTAGTAGTTGGGACATCAAAATTTCAACTTAAAGAGGCAGGAAAACATTAGAAATTAGAGCATTAAACTGGGATTTCACTGTAGTCTACATATTTTTACTACCTAAAATGCTTATAGAGAAATATGAAAAGATTGTGTACACTAAAATGCATTTATTTTTAATTTTCCTGAATATTTTGTTCTCCAGATTCAGTGATGAGGAATGACACTATAATGACACATGCAACAGAAATGTAACCATATTTTCATTTAGAAATGGCATTTAGATAATTTTGAAATATCATAAAGGATATTCATAATTGACCAACAAAGATAAATTTTTGCTTGAAATAAGTTGGTCTTAGTTAAAGGGATTATTTGAATGGCACAAAGTGGTCTTGGTCCTCAAACTAGCACAGAAACTCTGAAAAGGTTGTAAATAGAAGCTATTTGAGTATCCAAGTTGTATAATACAATCTTGCTATAAATTGAGTAATGTTTTGGGTCAGATCAAGAATGCCAATGAAATGCTGGAGTATTTTGATATGGCGATGATCTTCCTAAGCGAGAAAGGAGCAAAGTCAGTTATTGTAAAAACAACTGAAAATTACAAATTATTGTATGAAGCTTCATATGCTCTAAACAGTAAACTACCTTCAAATTTTTTATTTTTTAATTAATCTTCCAAAAGATAAGCTGGCAAGTTAGATAAAAAAATGATATATGACCAGAATATTCATCCAGAAATTTATTTATTAATGGTAATGGTGAAGAAGTAGGAATCTTCTTGATGGAAGTGATTAGAATAGATTGGTATGCATGCATTAACAATCTTAAAATCTACAACATGTGACTTGTTTTTAAAGTCATATTCTTATCACATCTTCTCTATTCTTTGCATTTCTTGTTTAGATGGAAAAATGCTAATATCAATCTCCTTTGATTAAATCCCATTATCTACCTGATTTAAATTTGGAAATAGGTATTACAGTATAGCACACTACATAAAATTATGTATATTAAAAAAGTTAAATACATAATATAGTACTAAAATGAGGTATTTTTATTTTTACGAGGATTGCGTTTAAATAGTATAAATATGACAATAAATAGTTTAGTTTATAATAATTTTAAGTTAGTTTACATGCAATAGCATAGATTAAAGAAACTTGGGATAGAGTGGGGAGCTAGGTCACCAAAGACTCCCAATGCTACACATTTCTGTGACTCCTCTTTTTAAAATTCAGTTATACTATTTGTTGATTTTAGACCCCAGATATTATCCCTAGGAATACATGACCCTTCATTGTTAGCAAAAATATTCTTAAAGAGTGGTTAATATCAACCAAGTAGTGGTGTTGCCATAGAAGGTTATCCTCAGTAACCTATCAGCCCATCTAAAATTTATGAAAACTAAGTCAACCAAGAGAATTTTAATGATCTTATCTCATTACAAGGGATGTTATAGCCATAACTCAGGGAAATGTTTGAGTTCAGCATTTCTCCTGTTTAAGAGCAATCATACCAACTACTCTCACATAATATTCCAATCCAAAAAAAAGATAAATATATATAACAAAATACTTTCTAATAAGCTTTCCTGGTGAATAATAAACAGAAACGAGTCTTGGGTTTCCACCTATGTTAATTCTGGTGACACTGCTGTTGCCAAAGTATCAAGATGAAGGTTACTTGCTTAGCAGAGTGTGGGACAGTATTAGGGCTGATTGGCCAAAAAAAAACAACAGAGTAAGGAATTATTATTATAGAGTGCACATGGGCCTTCTGAGGATGTCTCTAACACAGATTCAGCTTAGTAGGGCAAGATGCCAGAATCCTGCCATTTAAATGTATGGGAAATCGGTGCAGTGTATTAGGTTCTTTAGACTTTTAGAACTTATTATAGGTAAATCAACTTTAATTTGAGTAATTTTGTAATGTTTAGGGTTTAAGTAATGTAAAAAGATAATTTAAAATGTGTATTATGAGAGAAATACGATGTTAAAGAGAAAAACGTGGAAGTGTATGCTAGCAGCCAGTTTCTTTCCATTGAGTTGTATTGGAAGTCAGTCTTTTTTTAACTTGGTATAGCTAACCTTATTTTGGTATTGAATCATTTTATGATTTCAGTAATGTCACTCAGAAGTTTACATCTGGTTTATGAAAGAAATATTGCTGTGGAAGTAAAAAACGCATGTAGCTCATGCCATGATATGCATGAATTAGCAAGGAAACCTTTGTTGGAGGAGGAAGAGTAAATTTTAATTGATAAGATTTAGAATTAGATAAGAATTTCATACTTTGAAGGGAAGGTTCCTTTTTAATTAAATTATAATATAATTTATAATTTAAGAGTACTTTCAAGAGTACAAACGAAGGTATTAGCTGATAAAGTAGATTTTGAACATGGTGGTTTGTTTTCTTTTTTATCAATGAAGAAGTTAAATATTAAATACGGCAACTTTTCTGAGGAGCCCACTCGCACAAAGATTTACAGATATAAAATAAATTCCGTTTTTACATTTGAAGCAAGAATGGAAGTAAAATTCATTCAGTTTTCGATTACCTTTCTTACTATATCATGCACCGTAACACACATGCAGGGTATATGTGTAGATTAAAGTAAATTCTATAGCTTTCCAGTGGATGAAGAGAAGAGAGAGGGATTAAGTGAACAGTGGGTTAAGAGATTGAGGAGAGAGAATTTCGTTCCCTCTAAAACATGCTAGACATGCTCACTTTGCTGAGGAATGCTGCAACAGGGACATGTTATGCAGCACAAACCTAAATATTTTATTATTTGTAGTTGTTAATGTGTAAGACGAATCTCATAAAAAAATTTTTGGTTTTGATTGATAATCTCCAATCACTTCCTTCCTAATCGTGACACATTTCTAAAAAATACCCCTCAATTGAATGATTGAAAAACCTATATACTACTGATAATATCAAACTTTGAAATAATATTTTCTCAAACTAAAATTTATAACTAATTTTTTATACTTATTTCAAGCAAACCAAACTACTACTTAATATTCCTAATTGAAATCAACTATTAATAAGCAAAATTTAATTCTAATGTTTCAATCTGTAACAATCATTACTCTTTAATGTTTCAATCATCAGTGGGCCTAAGAAGGTCAATAAAGATTTACGTTAGAAGATATTAAATTTTGTGAAGGTATGTTGTAATCATTAATTTGTGTAGTCTGAATTCTGTAATGGAAAGCTATCACCATTGAGTTCTTCAGGGCCAATTTACATGCTTATCTTCCGAGAGTTGTAAAAAATCAAACTGTTTCGGGAATGATATGAAGACCTTGGAAGTGACAAAGTTTACAAGTTCCAACCGCCGTTTAAGCTATTGCAAAAGTTAAGAAATAGATACCAATTCAAATGAAAATCCTTAATAATATTAGCTTTTAACATCACTTGCGAAACACTTTACACCTACCTTGATTGTACAGCCTCGTTGAAATCACATCAAATGGCGTCATCAAAATACCAGCAACAATACTGCACAACATGCTGCCCAAAATCGTATTCATCAAACTGTTTGGTTTAAATACCTAAAGATTGATAATATTAGAAAGATTTGTAACCAAACAATAAGACAAAGTAAGGGAAATATTTTAAAAACATTAATTTATTTAAATTAGGAAATTATTGTTAATTTTTGTCATATATTCCATTATTTTAAGATATTGCAACCAAATTTGATACATACATTGTGAACGTTTCCATAGTCACTTCCTTAATTTTTGTGATTTTAAAATTGACCCTATGAATTAATGATATTTATCAGAAACTGAAGCTCTTACGTGTTTTTCTTCAAGCCACTCTTTGGTTAACGTGAAAGTGGAGAGCTGTGCAGCAGATCCAACCAGGACACGACTCATAGATCCATTAACACCTCGCCAAAGACCCTGAATCCCATGCTTACGGTAAATGCCTGCCAGTGCTTCCCCCATCCCATTGTGTTGATGTTGATGACCAACAGCAATTGAGTTTGCGGCTTGAGATTGCAAATGAGTCTTGACCTGTAAATATGGCCGGAATTTATACAAACAGAAACACACAAAACGATAGCATGACTGGGTTGATGTTGCCTTAGTATTATTTCACCAACAGGTCTTCCAGTAGGTTATGCCGTAAATGTTATTACTCACCAAGTACAAAGGACTGCCTGTGAATGAACCAGCACATCCTGCTAGGGCACCGATAACAACACTCTTTGGAGCTGACGTCTGGCCTTCGCTATTCAGCGTCCATCCCTGGTTTTCAGCAAATTGGTAGGCACCAAGCCGCACTCCATTAAGGGCTAACTGATACCATAAGGCAGGTACCAAACCTTTAGGCAGATAAAATATTCACCAATGAACTCTCGCCAAAACCTACAGGAGCAGACAGGTTGAAATTACTCACAAATCTGTTATAATGCCCACCTTTCTGAAGAGCGGCTATTCCATCAACTTTCGCTACTGTATACATAGCATGAAAGAAGTTTCTATAATGTACCGTATACACGCCTTTAGATTGTAGTTCTCCTTGCAACTGTAATCTTGTTTTCACAACTTCCATCGGATTGGTGAAAAATCCGGCACCCATTGCGGCTATCCCACCGACGACGAATTCCATGTCTGACCCTTCACGTTACTATATTCAAAACAATGACATTACACTAAAAAGGGGCAACCACGCAGGACTGTGCTGGACATGCGACTGGCTCAAGCGAAACATGACATTTCCAAGGCTTTACGTATAGGACATATTTATCATCTCTTACAAAACACACAGTTGCCACACTCCAAATCCGCAGACTTTCCTGTGTTGCCGTTTAATATCTAAAATTTTCAAGTCATTAATTTAAACAATGATATGCTTCGAGTAAAATTTTCATCGACAGTAGTTCACTTCATAGAATAACGTAAACACTACTAGAAATAGAAAATGAACATAAAAACTTTCAAGGCTAAGCGGAAGTATTTCGCTGTCGACCTTCACTTTTCGGTTAACACTTGGAAGCCGCCGTTTCTGAACTTCCGAAGGTTAAAGTCTATTTCACCGGAGGTATTTCAAAGATAATTTTTCCTCTTCGATGCATCTGAAGAAGATTTGCTTTTATTATTTAATTATTAATCTCAAAAACGCCGATTATTTGGTTTCCTAAGCAACAATGATTATTATTTTAAAATTTAAGTACAATAAAGTCCAAGAAAAGAAATTAAAAGCAAATAGGATCAAAATTTTAAATATGAGTGATAGATTGCGGGAAATTGTAAACATGAGAAATTTTCACGAGAATTCTCTTCATACTACTGGTGAAATATTGAATAGGTATGGTTATAAGCTTGGTCGAACGATAGGTTACGGGTCATACTGTAAGGTTAGGATTGCCTTGAAGATGACGGAAGACAGGAAAAGAGTAGCCTGTAAATCTATCGACAAGAGAAAAGCTTCTTCTGATTACGTAGGCAAGTTTTTGCCAAGGGAAATAAATATCCTGAAATCAATTGAACATCCTAATATTGTATCTATCCATGATATTTTTTTAATCAACGACCAAGTGCACATATTTATGGATTTATGCGAAAAAGGAGATTTATTGGAGTATATATGCTGTAAAGGCCCTATTCCAGAGAATAAGGCTAAACATTTTTTCAGGTATATATATTAAAATATTTCATTTAATGTCTTTTCGTTTGATTTCAGCCTCAGAAATTCCTTCGTTTAAATATTACTTACTAAAAAACTTTCTCTCAGGCAATTAGTATCAGCATTGGAGTATTTGCACAATATGGAAATAAGTCACCGTGATATCAAATGTGAAAACATTCTCCTGTCATCTGGAAATGTATTGAAAATAACTGATTTTGGTTTCGCACGTTTATGTAGAGACAAGAAAGGAAATAGGATTCTGAGCGATACGTTCTGCGGAAGCACTGCGTACGCTGCACCAGAAATCCTTCAGGCAAGGCTAACGAGTTTTCTTTTTGATGAAAAAGCATTCCCTTCCGTTTCTGTATTGCCAGATGCTTTATTTCACCATAGTCTCAGCATTTAAGTTTCTAAAAATTAAATTAACCAAATTAAAGATAAACGCTTGGGAAGAAAATGGGATCTCGCTCACCACTAAATCACTCTACCTTAAGATACGAGTATACTACCTGATCAGGTAAACTCGTATCAATAATCGTGTTCACTCTCCATTATCAACCACTACGGGTTTTTTTAATGTTAGGATGGAATGGCTCCACGAATTATCACAGTCTATTAAATTTAAAGGAGACAGTTTTCAACAGTGAACATTTTGAAATATTTTTTTTTAAGAAATTAGCTGTCTTAATGCGTTTTAAATTTTGCAGGGAATGTCGTACAATCCGAAAATGTACGATATGTGGTCTCTAGGATGCGTACTTTACATAATGTTGGCAGCAAGTATGCCATTTGATGACTCGAACATCAGGAATATGTTGAAAACGATGATTAATAAAAACATCACGTTCCCACCACATTGTGACGGCACTCTAAGCCCAGCTGCTGTACATCTTGTGTGGTAAGTTCGATTAATAATTCTAAGCTGAAGACAAGAACTTTTTCAGAGAAATAGGATAATTTTTACCGTTCCCTATACAAAATTTTAACTGATGAACTGCTATTCCCTATAACAATTTTTAACTAATGCCTACCATTCCACTGAATTTGTTATACAAAACTAATGAAATAACCGTTACAAGGCTAAAAAAATTTATAAACTGATTTCAATTCGTAAGCAATTACGTTTTCTTTTCTTGTATCCAAGAATGTCAAGTGTTTAGCATTGATCCTAAGCCAATGGGCTGGGTGGCACTCGTTATGTCCACGTTCTGCTGTCGATTGAGACGCTGTGTTACTATGTGAATGATTCAGGGACAAAGAAGTGGTCCCTTCTCTTGTCACCCATTTTAATTTAAACGATTCTTCCATTTATTTTTAACAGGAAAGTAGCAAAGGGAAGTTAATAACTACGCATAATTATTTAGTTAATTTCTATCTCAAAATCTAAAATTTTATAAAATATTTTGGAAAGATTTGAGATCTATTTCAAGGCAATTGTCTTACAATTAACTGCAATAAGTCTGTTGACTCTATAATTGACATTCATTTACTTGGGGAGTCAATGCTTTCAGTGAAGTGATTGCTTAACAATTAAAGCGCAGTAGGTAAATATACCATTACTGCTTATAGTACACGCAATGGCAATGGTATAAATCGTAACTACGAAATGATTCTGTATGTACCAATGGTGTTGCTAGATTATTTGACTTACCTAATCAAGTCAGGACGCGCGACGACGCGAAGGGATGACGCAGTAAAAGTCTCTCCTTTAAATGATTTACTTTTTACCTTTTTAAGCAAACAACATCTCGGAGCAACATCGAACTGAACTTCACGCTATCCACTTGAACGTGTAAAACGTAATTCTTGAAACGCGCAAATGTCGTTCGTACCAAAATTCAATACTTGTTGGATATAGTGTCACGCGGTAAAGGACAACTTATGTTTCCTGAATCAAGAAGAGATTCTGAGAAAATCTGCGTTGCATCCGAAGCTACTAAAAAAAATTATTTTCGAAGCTGACTTAGATAAGATACCGGAGGGCCATTTTAACATCTTTAGAGTTTATAAATTAGAATCTTTTTTTTTTTAAAGCTGTGTTGATTATCGTGCTGCCATCGTTTTGACCGTCTCATCGCTTCAAATGAGGAAGCACGTCCCGATAAATTTTTACATTAAGGAGTTTTATTTTAAGATCCTCATCATGAAATTTGAAGACGTAATTACGTAAAATTTCAAGGAGAAGTCAAGTGAAGGACTTAACAAACTTTGCTTGCTCAAAGTTTAATTTCAAGGATGGTCTTTCAATCTCACGACTTTGCTCACTCTGCTTACGTTAATAATTATAGGCGGTGCATTTTGTGCAAACTTTCTAATGCCGTGACGTTTCGCCATACGTTTCTAGGGACATGTTTTATTGAAATAATACAATAGGAACATATCATTTATTTAACCTTTTGATGTATTTTTCGTTTGTTGACATTGTTGTCAAAGATAGATGTTTGATAATACGTATAATATGTTCAACTCTCGTGCAATTGGCATTTGGCCAAAACTAGTCTTTTGTGTTTAACAAGTCTATGAAATAAAAGATCCACCGAGACAATGGCGTATGCGAGGGCCACAATGAGGCCCTGCAAATACAGAGTTAAAACCGCTGAAGAGTTCCTTCGAGATCGTTGTTCCAGCGAGCAATGAGGAAAAGAATGGAACCCTTCAAGTATAATAATAGAAACGTATTTTTGCTCTTTTCCCCCTCTCCTCGGTCTAAATCTGGTTGCATCGATTTGTTGAACGGCAGCCTATCGAGAACAAATAATAGGCCGGCTGTTTATCTTCTTTTCGGTGAAATCATACTTTTTTAAACTCCAGGATTTAATCAGCTCATTTCTAAAATGAGTTCATTTCTAATGTTTCTATATATTAAACGGTTCTAATGGTTCTGATACTCAAAATAAATGTTTCTAATGGTTAAAATAAATGGTTCAAATGGGAAAGACTAGAGGAATGCAGCAATCCTTAAAGGGAGAGCCTAAACTTTACGAATAACCGTAAAGGAAAAGAGGTCAATATCGTTGCAAACCTGTTAAATGGACGTTTATAATATCAAAGGGATATCACGGAGTCCTCTATGGAAAGATTTTCAGTACTTGGATTTGTCGCGTTTGTCCGCTGTTTAATTTTTGCAAGATTCCGCATTCTTTTCTGTAGCTTCTCTTTTAGTTACAGTCGCTCTGTCAAAGATCTGAAATCTGAAATTTATTTTAATTTAATCTTAAACGTTAATCAAAAATATCTTTATAAATATATTCCTTGGGGCTCTCGGATAGCCAAGTGGGAAGCAATTCGACTTCAGTGAAAACTCTTTCGGGTTCGATTCCCGGTGGGGGTGTACGTGCGGAATCACCTCAGCTGTCGAGTCACATTTAACAATACTATTACTACTATTCAATACTATACTATACTACTACTAATACTATTCTATTTAATACTATTCAATTTCTATATTTCGCGTGTCAAGTTTCTGAATTCCTTTGTGCTGTCAAAGGCGAATTCCATAATGACTTTAAAATATAATAATAAAAATAATGGTATTTTCGTCCATATTTCTGGGATGTCTTTCAAGTCAGGGTCAGGGTTGACCATTCTTAAAGTAGACCTATATAAACACAGAAGAAACCACATGACCAGGATTCGAACCGTAGACGTAAGTGTTAGAAGGTTATCATGCTAAGACAACCTAGCAGGCCAGCTGATAATAAAATTGGATATTTATAAAAAAATAAGTTGAATTTAAGAGGGATGTACTGGTATGTTTTGTCACTTCTGGAAATGCTTTCGATAAAGTGCCGTTTCCAAAATCGATTAGGATATTAAAAAGTATTTTTTAATATTGGAAGTATCAAATAGTGTGAGTTAGGTTAGAAAATGAGGAATCAGAAAGGGCAGAATTGGGGACTAAAAAAACGCTCTCCTGCATCTCCAGAGCATTTAAATATGCACGAAGAGAAAATGGTGAAAAAAATTAGGATTAAATAGAGAAAGGAGAAATACACGTACAAAAAAACCACTACCACTAGTTACCACTTCTGCACCAAATATATGTAACATCGGCAAGATATGCAGAAAATAAAGCTATTTTGCTGTAGTCCGAAAGAGGTTTGTAAATTCTAGTAAATGAGCTATGGTTACGCTATGATGATAAAACAAAGGAATTCGAGATGAAAATAAACGTCCGCAAAACTAAAATTATTAGATTTAGCAAAGGAAAGAAAGTTAATGATCACGACTGATGGGGAAATACTATAATAAGTGGATTAATTTCCCTACTTGGGCAATGTTATTTCTCAGGTTCACAGATAAGGTTAGCAGCAGAACAAGAGTAGGCAAAGAAGCTTTCGAGAAGCGAAGGAAACAAACGAAAAAAGATCTTGGTAAGAAAACCAAGAAATGATCGGTGAAATCTTTTTCCCAAATCCAAAATTAATAATCACTTCCTTCTATTGGAATCTGGAAAGGGATTAACTAAAAATGTCGTTAGTGGTGTTTTTCCATGCATTTTTAGTAATATCAATCGTCTTTGACGATAAGAGATATTAAACACAGTCGAAACAGGTTTCGACAACTATTAAAAGTTTTGGTTGAAACATACTTTCCGTCAGATCAACTGACCTAAGGTAATCTTGCATACAATCATGTAGGTCGCGTATCGTTTTCTAATAATCAGGTAAGACTGAAAGCTAATCTCTAGATGAGCTCATTGATAAGGAGTTTGACTTAAAGATTCCACTTATGAGCGCTATATTAAAGCGAACATACAAGCTTGTAGAAATATTAATCTTTTCCATTTCTTACACCGAGATCAACAAAACAGTTGCAAATACCTTTAAGATCAAAGAAATATTTCGGGAGATTAGAAAACTATGGACATGCCTTATCACTATAAGATTGCATTATATCTCATAAAAGATAATTTATTTCGTGATTTACGTGCTAGTCTCATAATAAATTCACTAATGGAACTCAAAATAGACATAGCTATTACAAATTAGAAAATCACGAAGACAGGATGTTAGCATTCGTTCTATTCAATGTTAAATAGTTGATCGTCTTATTTCTAACAGGCAAGAAATGAGAAGGAAAGGAAATGAATTACAAATCGTCCTAAATAAAGTCTTCATATGCAAGAAATCAAATATTAGCGACAAGAAGTAGTGGATCAAAAACATGAAATGAGACTTGAATAGGGCTTTTCATGTCAACGCCGTGATTCTCTGTTGATAAATTCATATATTGAGCCTGCGGCTAGAGAACAGAGTATAACCGATTTAACTGATGATGAAAAGGTTCAGAAACAGACTAATATGACGACAATAATAATAATAGTGACAACACTTCTTTATGTAAGGGCGAGATTGAAAGTAATCAGTCTCATCTTATACCTAGATATTAGAGCGACGTAGGGAATATAGAGAATAGATGGGAAAGACGATGAAGAGCAATCGTAAACAATACACACTATTAGAATAATATATTATGGAAAAACAATCAAATCACAATATATCCAAGAAAGAACATGTTTACGTGTCCTCAAACTGATTAAAGAGAATAATTGTGCCATTCTTCCTCATTTTATCGATATGGTTAAGTATCAAATATCAAGAACTACTAGTAATTTGCTAATTGCAGTGAATGTATACCATTATTATGGCTGAGAGAATTTGTATTCATAAACATGTCACGCACCACTAACATCTACATAAATACCCTGCAAGCCGCCTTTCGGTGTGAGGCAGGGAGATGTGAACACCAAGCGTTCAAGTTACCTTAGCTTATTGATATCGCGTATCGTTGGTGGAAAGAATGAGTTCTCAAAACGACTTGTATGAATGACTGTCCATGATTTATAATAAAGTCCATTTTATTTGCAAATAAGGCATCTTCTGGAGCCAGATATCACTAAGCGTGCTACGATTCGGCAAGTGGCTGGCGCCTCGTGGCTGCAAGAGGACGTCAGATCGTCTGACAGAAGTTCGCGCCAATTCGGAAGGGTCAACGGCGGCGGCGGAGACATTGGCTCCACCACTCTTCTCTTCGATCCGGCGATATAAGTGAACAGTCAATGTGGTTGATTTCGTCTGTTGCTCATAAATTTTGTGGCGTTTTGAATGAATGAATGATTGTTGAACATGAATGCATTTTCATTTCCTCAATATATGATGCAATTTTTCAGCTGAGGTAATTTACGCTTAAAAGAATTCTTGTCACCAATGAAAAATGTGGCGCAAAACTTGGCACATTTCAATAGACTGATTTATATTGCGAGATTTTTATGAGAGAGCTAGTATCTTTAGAAAAAAGAATAACCAAAATCCAATTATACCCATAAATACAAATTTGTTGATAGATGCGGCGGTAAACTTTGTTAGCTTGGTTTTGTGTTTCTGGTACAACTTACGACAAGCAAGTACGTACACCGCACTTGTGTACTTACCACCGAATCTCTCAACACCTACCACATACATATACTGACCTATACATGGTGTGGCAGCGAGGCATTCGCCGCGGGTGACTTGGAAATAAAATGAAAGGCGGCGTGTGACATCTCGCCTCAACTGACTCGACTCAGCCCTGGGTATAGGTGTTATACGCAATTTCCGATTCCGAGCAATGACCAAAATAAAATATTCACTCAGCTGAATGGGTATTTCCATGTCCGCAATACCCGAAGGAAACTCTCATTTCGGCCATTGCGCGAAATACTCAGTCTACTGAGTGAGAACTGCATTCGCATTCCGTATTCTGCTTTTACTCAATATCAGAAGTGACGATTCAGAAAAAAACAATCTCTCGCAAACGGACAGTAACCCATCCGCGAGAAATCTCTCAAATCTGTAAAGTATATTTATCGAAATGTTATTAAAATAACGATTGGCTTAACTATCAAAACGTACAAATCTTCGCTTACTGTACATACTAATTGAATGTGTTTGCGATCTGCACGCATTTGTAATTAACTCAGGAATAAATGTAGATGTATGGTAACATCAAGAGAGATTCTCTGTACCAAATAATTTCGAACAAAAACATCTAATAATAGAGGAATAAAAAGAAAAGCTTCGTGACGGTGGAATCCAAAATGCTATATAAGTTCCTGTTATTGCAAAAGGCGTTTAAAAAATAAACATGTTTATATATTATAGGATTTTCGGAGCGATAACCATACGCACCGTAAAGATAAATTTGGGAAAACTTCGAAACACTGCACTACTCAAAGTAAGCTCTGAAACTTGAGATCGGAATGTTAGAAATTTCGCAGGTAAATATCAAAACGGATCCATTGGGGTGTCCGATGTCTGCTGACGTGTGCCTAATTGTGCGTACAGTTTACTCCAGATCGGGAAGCAGTTGAATTTGGGTTATGGCGGTACCATGAATGTCTATGAGTATGATTTTTTGCATTGACTTCTGTAAGAGAGCAACATTATCCTAGATAGCAGACGCAGAAAAAGGCTATGAGTGCATCAGTTTAATGAAGATGGATTTTCAGGGGAGTTTTTTGCAACTTGCCACCCAATGCGGAATCACCCAGATAAATTCAAGGACGGACAACCAGTGTATGAATATAGAAGCGTTAGAAGCGTTTGGCGATGTTCTTTAAAGCATAAAAGACGAAGTAATTGGCCAATCTAACTTCAGGGTGTACATAACTTCACCGCCATCACGTACCGTCCGTCGGTAAATGTCGGAGTGAAATCAAACATGTTTGATCGGACGTTCCGATCGGGCGACGTCGATTCTCGTCGGACGGGGAATCTCCTTCCAATGTAGGCACCGGCGTTATTCATTTCACGAATGAAGGCGTCATCTTCGTGTTATTTTTTCTTCCGACGTCATCACACATCAGATCGGGAGAAAAATGGATCCAATGTAGGTGCAGCTTAAGTGGTCGCATTTGTTAGTGCGGCCAAATAAAAATGAATGTGTGGGCCCCCATTTCGACCAGTCGGTTGCGACCACCGACCGTGTTCGCGGCCAGGAATCTCGTAACCCCTTGTTTTCCTTCCGTAGCTTCCTTTCCGAGGTCAGGGTGCCCTTTGCGCCGCTCGCTAAGCCGATATCGCGAGCAGGGTGCCCTTTGCGCCGCTCGCTAAGCCGATATCGCGAGATTTTTACCTAACAAAAATGCGGTGTCATAAGGGTCGAAATCACCTGTCCGAGTATTAGTTCTGTTACTCAACCAATTTTATTTTACCAGCATACTAACGGTGACAAATAGAGGCAATTTAGCCATCATTGCCCAAATTACTTGGCCAAAGGTGTATTTTGCACATTAGGTAAAACAAAATGCAGTGGTCTCAAAACGCATATAACGAGCAATATCTTTAAAAAATTTGAGAAAACACAATATAGATACAGTCCACTGAAAAAAATTTTAGCTAAAACACTTAAATTTTTTGTGTGAATTGTACCTGTAATGCGTTTTATCACAATTATTAATTTTTAATTTAATCATTAATTTTAACAGNGTGCGCAGTACGTTGACCCTTTAGTGTAACGAGTGTATTTCGGGTTGTCGTTTTTTATTTCGCGATGTTTTAATTAGTTCGATTTTTTGTATATAATTTATTTTTGAGTGTTGGTGGTTCAGAGAAAACACTTAAATTTTTTGTGTGAATTGTACCTGTAATGCGTTTTATCACAATTATTAATTTTTAATTTAATCATTAATTTTAACAGTGGAATTCCACCAGATTACGCTACATCAAGTTCTTCCTATCTTTAAAAATTGCAAATAGTTCCTTTTCGATGTATACCACGCAATATGTTTTGAAACGAACTCGAATCTTACCGGAAAACAAAGAACTCAACGTAAAAAATTTCACTCTTCTCATTCAAAATCACAACACACCTTAAATAGAAAAGGAAAAAATATAACTTAAACTTCTCCTCAAAGAGGAATCTCAAATATACACCTTTTGAGTCCACCGTAAGTCACCTCGCCGGAGCTCTCCCCGAATTGCTTTTCGCTCTTCCGTCTGCCGATCTTGCCTTAGTACAGTCCAGTGAAATCACCCATAACTACGCGAAACGCACTTAGTGCCCGCAATACATTGACTTAATTGCGAATGCGTCGAGGTGGGGGTGTCCAAGGTGTAGCTCACACGTGTCCTATTCACTTCGTCCCCTTCATCACATCACTTGTCTTCTCTTTTAAGAACTAATCTCATGATTATTCGCCCATCTCTGTTTTGCTCACTCTTCACTGTCGTAATTTCTGCTTTATTTCTGCTGCAATTATCGCGCCAACGTGGCCAATCACGTAACCACACGTAACTTGCTACCAAACCATACGGCGCGCAACACAAACAGTCCCTCCCTCACGAAAGAAACACGTCTGTCACTAGTGCAATGGTAATTTTACCGGAGATTGTACAGCCACAATGTTAATAAAGAAACGATACAGTACATAAATATTTATTAATCATTTATTTATTTACACATATGTAATGCTGCTGTTGGTATTTTTTGCCTGATTATGCTAGCTTACCAGTGATACATGTAAAAATATCAGTCCGTTGAAGAGTATTAGGTGTTATTTTGTCTTTGTAATAGACTTCCACGAAGTAAAGCGTTCCCACATTGAATTAATTGGTATATTTCTATCGAATTTATATCTGTGAAAATCCCATAGAGATACTCCCCGGAGAAATATTCAATTTTTACCAATAAATTTAACCTCAGAATCTGAGAAATAATTAGATAAACTATCTAACGGGAGGGAGAATTCTTTCATTAACATCTAATGGTCTCAAATTCAACTTCATAACAAACTCTTATTGCGGTCTCAATTCATTCACTTCGGATCCACTAATTGCTTTATTCAATTGGTATTTTATTATTTGCTCCAACAGTGAATAACATCGTTGAAATGGCTGACAAGCGATCTCCAATAAAATGCCATTTTTTATAATGACGTAGAAATTATCTAAATGAGCGATTTGGGTTATAAAATATAACTATAAATGGAATTCAGAGTAAGTAGGTCACTTCTAATATCAATCGCATTCCATCTGAAAGCTTAATCGATTAGGTGAAGAAGGCAGAATTGTGTACATGTCACGCATCTCCACTTCAAGGTTCAAAGTTAGCTTTCATCACGTCACGAGACGTGATGTACGGGAAACATGTGACAGCTCTCGTGACTGCGCGGATTTAAAAAAATGTAATATTATGAAGAAGTCTGTAACAGATGGCAATAATATATTGATTTTGAAATTGTCTCAGTCAATTATTTACATTTGGTTACGAACATTCGCTTTTGGTTTCTCGTTGTATAGAAACGTATATTTGGATATTGGAATACTATTTTTCGCGGAATTTGTCTGTTCCCACTTCGAAAAATTAATTCAAATTGCGATGTCTTACATGAGAGAGCGCACCTTCAAAACTTCTTTCAAGAACTCATGATTTTGTACAGTTTAACTCGTGATTTTTCTTCCTGATTAACACAGTATAGAAGTCAGTATTAAAGCCTATTTACGAACGCCATGAAGCAAATACTGAATTCAAACCCAATCTCACAAAGAAAGGAGGTTGTTTTGTAACGATAAATAAAGAGGAATCATTAAGAGTATCGTGGAAAGTGCCAAATGCTGAGCCATTGCAAGTTATTGAAATTGTCATATGTAAAATACTAGCAGAATCATAGGCAGTGTTATCATTAAATCTTGTATCGTTTATATTTTCCCGTCAACCAGTCATCGCTGCCGTGGAAATATGTTTCTACTGATATTCCATGTCGATATAGGTTTTGAGTGAATTCTGTTTTTAGGAATACTTTGCAAAAATTGTGAAGGCTTCGTAGTAGAAAATACTCCTTACTTGCGTAAGTAAGAGTACTGATATTAAATTTGTGTTTTTTTTTAGTTGCTACTCTCTTCAAATGCCTTTAATCAGCAGGAAATTTTCGCTTACGCACGATTCTCCGTTTTATCATAGTCACGTAGGTATATAATTAATCTAAATATAAGTTCTGCATTATACATCATCAAAAGCGATTTTAAATATTGGAAAATGTCGATTCACACGTAAATCCGACTTATCTAAAACTATTCCGCCATGCTATGTTTTGTCCTTGTCTGGTCTTGATGCCACTTCACCTCCGGAGGAGGTATTATGGCGTTTGCTGGTTTGTTGATTTTAGGTGACGAACGCTAATATTATAGCTAGTGCATTTTTGTTGTAGTTACGAGTTATTTCATCGTCGCCTAAAAAACGGCCATTTGTAGGGCCAAATGTTTTTATGCAGAATGGTGTATGTATGTTTTAGGTGTGTAAAAATGATTGTATTGATAGGAAAAGCAGCGGGGAGATGAGAAGAATAGACGTTGTGTGCGCAGTACGTTGACCCTTTAGTGTAACGAGTGTATTTCGGGTTGTCGTTTTTTATTTCGCGATGTTTTAATTAGTTCGATTTTTTGTATATAATTTATTTTTGAGTGTTGGTGGTGCAGAGTTCTTCATTGTTTATGTTGTATGTTATTGTTGTCGAGGTGTGGAGAGTTATTTTGGTGTGTGAGTCCTGTTATGGCGAAGTTATTTGTTTTGGTAATTTGAATTTTTGGAGTTTTCGGAATTTCGATAATTTGTGTTGTATGTCCACATATTTTACAGCAGTCTGTTGTTGGTTTTTGCTAGGTTGGTGTTGAATCTTCTTGCTTGGATGATGATCTGCTCGTTGATGTATCCGATGTTGTGGAATTTTTTTATTTACCTGCTTCTACATTTATATCCTGTAAGCCGCGTTTCGACATGAGGCAGGGAGTGTAAACACCGAGCGTTCAGGCTTTTCCTTTAGCTTATTTTTTTTCGTGTATTTTCCCTGGGAAGAATTGGTCCTTTGAACGATTTGTCCTCGCATCTATTTCTCTTATTTTACGCTCATTATCGGATCGGTCCAAGTAGCAGGAGTGTCGTGTAATACCGATTACGTCTTCCGCATATGAACTTTCTCTGAATTTATCAAGCAATTGCAGCCTAGTTTCTAATCTCCTTTATTTCAAATATTCCCAACCCGCGTCTGGGAGAATTTGCGTAATTTACTCGTTTTAGTTCTCAATTCCCGTTTCTCGAAGAAAGTTTATCATAACTTCTGAAAGGGAAGTTCCTACACTCATCCTATATCTGATGCGGAGGAAATATTTTTTAATTGTCTATTCCGCGGAGTTGCCCGTGATGTTGCAGAAATCTATAAAGAATACAGAATGTTGATTTATTTTTCCTTCAGAATAATTGTTCGGATGCGACGTCGGCGAGTTATGGCACTTGAATGTCTAATATAAATTACCGAAGAACAACTTTACCGACTTAAACCAATAGCCATTTGAAATTTTGAAAACATTTTCATAAACTTCCTGAATTAAGTTCTTCTTTGTTTAACGCAAAAGGAACTTCAGTTTCGTGATGACTTTTGCTCGAATTTCAACTCATTAAAAAGATTACTTCATAGTTAACCTTGCAGTATCATTTCAAGATAAGCTGAGCTTCGTTTATAAGAAGACGTTGTGATTGTGGTTTTCAATTAGTCACCTAGATAAGGAGCAACCCGGATTTGCGGTGTAACTGCGCGTCCAACGAAAACGATCGAGTAGTCATTAAAGCACCGAAGAGGAGGAAGCTTGTTTGCCGAGATAGTGTGTGTTCAGTCTCCCATCGATCGCCTCCCTTCCGTGCGATAGCCCACTTTCCCGTGCCTGCAAGAGACGTCTCCACACACAACTGCAATTCAAACACCTGAAGGAACAACTTCGACCAGCATATCCACCTCTCTTCCCGATGGCGAGAAATATTTAACTCTTTCGGAAGTTGTCTCGATGGGAAGATTCCGCCTTCCTTGCATCAGCTTCGAATCGTTTCCCTTCCGACTGAGAGGTCGCACCCGCGGTCTGTTCTCTTCAACGACGATGGAGGTGCTTCCGAGACGTCCCTCGAACGCTGGTTGCGTCGTCCTTCCGGCGATTGCGACGCCCAAGCCGCGCCCTTCTGTACCGTCGAGAATCCCCAAAGACGACTCAACGAAAGAGTCGAACCAGAAAGTGAGCCGCGCCTGTCCGCCACACCCGTCCAGAAGCAAGCTGGTTCGACAGGGAACTTACAGCGTGCTGGAGCCGAAGGTGGTGAAAGGACCGTCGACGGGGATCGAGCAAGACCGTCGAGACAAAAGGGCTAACTGCTTTGTTAAGGAGGCGAAAGACGGCCCAGAGGCGCCTCCGAAGCAGCGGAAGTCCAAGCGCAAGACTCCTTTTGTTCCTCCGGTCAATGTGCGTGACGGAGGAGCAAATTCGCAAAAGCCTAATTCATTTTGGATAGATCTGTGATGAGAAGAATTTGTATAGGAGGCGTTAAGAACGGTGGATTTTGTTTCATATTGGAGTTGCAGATAGGAGGTGACTTATCTACTAAAATCGTATTTGAGCCAAAGGAAGTGTGAACCCAGTGACCCTCATGAATAATCCAACTTACTCAGTTACGCACGGTTAATCGAAAGTTAATGTTGGGTTTTTGAATCAGAAATAAACAGATTTTACGTTAATAAAACTGAGTGCATTGATCAAAGAAGCGTGGTAAATCTTTGGTTTAAATTATTATAATATTAGCTGATCATGCAAATGATAAGTATAGCTCATATGTGATCAAAGCGTGAGATTTCCCTTCAAAAATAAACGAATCCATCGCTTCAGATACAATACTAGTCCGTAAAACTTAAATGAAATGTCGCGTTTTGGGTATGTCTGGATAAAACGAAGGGTTTCATTAATAGCCAATTCCTGAATCTTATTACACTGATTATTATTTCAAGAAAATATATGTTCAAAATTCAAAGGACTTATGAGTTCCTAAATAAAGTAAAATACAAGAAAATATAAAATTATTCAGTATTAAATATTCAATAATTAAGTTATATTACTAAGATCAATTATTCAATAATTAAGTTATTTACTAAAGTCAATTTTTGCTTTATATTCTAGTTCATTAGAAATTCAAAAGGAAATACACAAAAAAACAAATATATAGGAAATATTTCATCAACCTAAAGATAGTTTTACCCAAACTTATTTAAAATAAACATGGTTATTTGAAGTGTACTTTGATAGGTTGATCTCTGCTTGTTCCTAGTATTGTTAAAAGTGCTTCGACAGCTGATGCCATTTCGCACATACGGGCCCCCACCGGAAATCGAACCCGGGACCGCTTTCACCAAATGCGAATGCGCTATCCAATTGGCTATTCCTTTTGGGTTTTCCCATCGAGTTGGTGTCTCTCGGAAGGTAGCCGGAAAAATCCCCCGTAGGACAGAAACCTATGCGGAAGAAAAGCCCCCTCAATAAAAATCCGGTCGAGATATAACAGTGTAATTAACTATAATTTTAAAAATATATTCTAATGTGCTGTTAAATTATAGTTGAATTGTTTTATTCAGATATAAAAACTCATGTGCCAATGAGGTATTGTGACAAACTCGTAATTACCTTGATTGAGCGGAGGGGAACATTCCTTAACCCTTAATTATTCGCGTGGGGTCATATTGACCCCATGTACCGTTTATCCTAGATTGAAACAAAAGCTATTAAAGATATTTTAGCCATTTTTAATTTTTGCCTCATAAAAATTTGAGAATCCCTTCCATTTTGATAAAAGTGGTGTTTTTAATAACATTTGAACCACTCTTGTTCTTCAACGATAGTTCATTTGGTTAGAGCAGCCATCTGGAAAGTGGAACAGTCGCGTTCGAGTCACGGTACGTTCATGTTTTTCTCCTAGAAGTGAATGTGAAATAAAAGCCAAAACGTTTTAAATGATTCAGAGACTTTTTAGCAGTAAGTCTGAAGATAATGGGAAAATGTCAGAGTTTGTTATGGATTCCGAATTATGTATTTCCTAACATAACCATCATCATCACTGACAGATAAATCAACTGAAAATGTTGTAAGCACTGGCGAAGTAAGCAGTAATTCTTGGAACCCTTTTATTCAGAAATAAATATTTAAAATTAACCGAAGAGCGAATATCAAGGAAAAATGGTTGATTTGATGCTCTGTTAACTATTCAACCAACGTCTGTTGAAACAGAACACGTTTTTTCTGTGACAGGTCTTTTTGTTTCAAATCTGCGAAAAAATTTGATTGACCATATCATAGAAAAGATAATTTGTTTCTTGAAAAAATTTACCAACAAAAAAAAGGTCTCATGGTTTAAATTAGAGGTTTAAAAACAATACATAAGCAGTATGTCGGCAGATGAAGCTCGTGTTTGGAGAATGAACGAAGAGTTTCGGATTACTGATAAGTGTTTATAAACTTCTAACTCATTAACAGCCGTGTTCCACTTTTCTTTCCTTGCAGCGTAAAACATTGTTGTAAATTATTGACAATTTTGCAAGTTAGAATATTTCTGTAAATTTATAATATTTGTAATAAATGTATATGAATTATTCACATTTTCATAAGTTAGTCGATGTGCCTAACACCCCATTAATCGTTTAAAACTGTACAATTAACTGAGAATCGTTAATTACTATTAGCAAATGAAAATTAAAAAAACAAATACAACAATTTTGAGCAGAACAAACATCAAAGATATACTAAGGAAATAAGTTATTAGAAACTTCTGCATGTTTTTGTCGTTGTTGTTACTTTGATTATCATCCCCTCAAGGACAAAGGAGATCTAAATCACTCTTACTCTACGGTTGGAGGATATTTAAATGGGCAAGGACATTTTCAGGCGCTGCGATGTAAGAATTTAATATTTAGCATTCATAAATCCGAATCACTTGAAAGTTTTAATATCTTTTACTGAAGGATTAGTTATATCTCCTTATTTTTTCGTTCATCTACATTGCGTAATCTGCAATGCAAAACATTATGATTGTAACATTCGATCATTTCATCGATGTTTGCTGCGATTTTTAGCGCCGATGCAACCAATATAATGCCTCATTGCGTCCCCTTACCACATACTATCATCGCATTCTCACGCTCAAGCTAAAGTGGTTTCTCATCTTATCCTGCTGACCCAGTGAAATTATGCCTGCGGTCCGACTGCTTGATAGACTGAAGACATCTTTTGCTTCTTTTTTTCTCAAAACGAAGTATCACCATCAAAAATGTTTATAGAACACTCCTCAACGCTTCGTAAAGTTCTTCGTTTCTCAAGTTATTTGGCAAGATACACGAATAAAACGAAAAATTTTCATCTTTTGTAAAAAATTGCCAATATTTGAAGAGCCATATCTCGGAAAGTTCTGGACGTATGGAGTTGAATCTGGGCTTAACATGTATGAAATTTTATGTACATACATTAATACATAATTGATTAACATTTTCTATATGACGCATACTTAAGGAGATATCGAGCAAAAACAGAAAAAAGTGCAAAAAAAGTTGTTTTTTTGGAATAGCGCAGGTCGCACATGTATTTCGATCTTGGAAAATTGGTATGTTAGAACCCACATAGGTCCTAATAACATATTAAAAAATCAGAACTACATGACATTTTGCAAGGTCGGATGTATAAATTGACTGGACTATAGGATGAGAATCTTGGGTCAGATGTGGCCAACTTGGGTAAGACTGGAAAAATCTTATGTCAGATGCGAAGTGCTTCGACAGATGAGGTCATTTCCTACATATGGGCCTCCTCCGGGAATCCAACCCAGAACCGCTTTCACTAAAGGCGAATACACTACCCACTTGGCTATCCGGAAGTCCGGTGAGGACCAGTTCTTAGAATTTTGCGAGTTTGCTGAATTAGTTCCTAAACCTAACTGAAACGATAGTAGAATGATACACGTGGAGGTACAGTGCAATTCGTTTTATAGAAAATATAATTTCAATGCTCTTTCATGAAATACTTAATTTAAACAAACTCTTAAATTAGATATATAAGAGTTTGAATCTCACCACTGTCTACTCTTTAGGAATCCCAGCTCATTGGGAAAAGTCAAGTTCAGTCCATCACCAACTACCATTAACAAACATATTGTTACATACATCTTCCACTAAATCAAATCAGCTAAATAAATGATAAATTGTCATTATTTGTTCAGTGTAGATTACATGTAAAGTAAATGAAATTTGTATTTTTCTGCATCCTGTATCAAAAGAACAATGAAAAACATCTACATTAATATGAAAATTATGTACAAGTACATCCTTAACTGTTGCAATACAAGTACATTCCACTGAACTCTGATTTACTAAGTTATTTGTGATATATTAAAATTAATTTTCAATTTAATTAGTGCATTCTTTCATACATTTTTATTTAAAAAGCATTGCAATTTGGTCAGTGGACCAGGTGGCAATGGTTTTGTGGTGATTTGTTAATTCCTAGAAGAATATCAAAGATGATTCGTGATCTAACAAATTCTG
The DNA here is from genome assembly GCA_000376725.2 of Ladona fulva. NCBI lineage: Eukaryota > Metazoa > Arthropoda > Insecta > Odonata > Libellulidae > Ladona > Ladona fulva. Next base: position 214,591 of record KZ308178.1, read on the forward strand.
CTATGATAAAAAGGTTAATTAACTTGCTGTTTGTTGGGGAATATTTTCATTATGAGATCTACGAAGAGCAAATATAGGAAATACACAAAAAAACAAATATATAGGAAATTTATATCAAAAGAAAAAAATGGGCATCCCCAAAAGTGGCAATGCAGGCTCTGAAGGCCTGTTTATGCTACCCATGATGCTTTTTTATTTGAAAAATACATTCATAAAAGCTGCACTCTTTCAATGTTAAGTTGAGATTAAAATAATTTGTGAGGAAGTAGTGTGGGTGGCCATTTATCAGAACATCAAGAGGATACAAAAACCAGAAGGATATTGAGTGGCATTGTTAAATATTTCATCTTGGCATTTTCATACCATGGTGATTGAAGGTAGAGGGCCTGTTCATTATAGCACAGCCTGAAGTAAGGAATTTGGTTCCCAATAAATATAATATATTTTGATAATTTTCTTATTTACATAAACACTTAATGTTCTGTAATTCCCTGGATATGAGCATGTGTTTGTCTTTCCATAAACATATTTTTTCCAAGAAATCAATACACCTTTCTTAAGTGACTCTCTGAGTGGTCACATGTTTCCATACAATTTATGAACATGTCTCCAAAAAAGTTCTTCAGATACTTGATTCTTCTTTCAATGTTTTCTTGAAAATGTAAAACAAAATAAACCGTAATTATATATGTTATAAAAAGATCGAAGAGAGAGTTTATCTCTGTCAAAAGAATAGCAACTATGAACTGTTGATCAACCCTTCATTGGCTTAAGACTCTTTCTTGCCTCGTTCCCACTGAAAACTGATACCAAAAATAAATTTTCGAGTCTCAAATTTAAGCAATTAAGACAGAAAAATACTTTTGTTGGCTAAGTTGAACAAAACCCTGCAAAGCAGTCAAGACAAGATAAGAGCAATGTGTGAAACATTCCTGGTTAATCCACCGTTGAAGTGACAACCACAATATATTTAATCTTGTGTAAATCCAATAAAGAATTCATACCAATAATAATCTGAGAAAACACAAGATCTTAAAAGATTTTGCAATGGCTACTTCCCTTTCATTAGAGAAAGCAAGGAATTCCTACCCCTTGATTTTCTGACAAACTCTAAATTATTGATCGCAAAAAGTAATAATTTCTTAAAAATCAGAACAGCTAAATTTTAAGTTTTTATTTTAATTTGTTCGCAAGGATTAATTCATTCATTATGAGGTTCATTATCATTTGTAAATGGCTGCTTATCACTGTGATTACTTTTAGAAAATGATTCTATCCATAACTAAATGTGTAAAAGCTAAATTTAATGACCATTTGACTGCAATGTCATTTTTCAAGCAAAGGAGATTAAGTGAATAATCTTTAAAAAAACATAAACCTGACCTCAACTTTTATAACTATTTATTGAATACACAAGTACATAATGACATCAGCAAACTTAAAGGATCACATTGTGTTACACTTAGGCTGATTGAGGAAGGAAGAGTTAAAACAACATGCAAACAGCTGCTCAAAATAAATCCTGGCCAGTATGTTTGTGAAGCCTTTTTTCCTTGCATTAAACACCATCCAATGCCATCATAACTTTCACTTCCAGCTAACAACGAAATAGAACATCATACTTAGCATATAGCACCTCTTCTTTTAAATTGTCCACATATCTTTATCAATTACTATCAGAAGATGACTTATGCCTTTTTCAAAATTTTCACTTTTGCCAAATGTATGCCCACAGTAAAATTTACAGTTTTTTACATTTTGGTGGGATATATGTTGCCAATGATCCAGACAAAAGTTCACCTTCGTGTCTGAAATATAAATAATGTGAACACTTCACCCTCTCAAATTTATCTCCTTTAAATTACAGTAACTGGTTTAATTATAACTCTTTCCATCAAAAGCACAGATATGCGTCCAAGGGGTGATAACTAACGTTCCACATGTCAATCCTTTTGTGTGAAAATGCACAACAATATTTCTCAGTAGTAACAGGACCAACAACTAATGCTTTCAAAGCTGACATTTACTAGCAACAATTGCTAAGTCCACTAAACCTTATGGAATCAACAGTGCAAATGGGATGATGACATAAATTATCTTTGGCACTTCAAATACCACTATTTTTAAATGCATACAATCAATTAATTAGTTATAAAAGGTTGATTAAATAATAATAATAATAAAATATGATGAAACCCAAAATGCTTATGGGTGCAACAGACAGAACACAGAAAATACTTTTGTATTATTCCAATAGAATACTTAAAATTTACTTCATAAAAATTAATTTTTCAATCTCACTTTCAAAGTTATGAGACAATAAATCAATTGAAAAAGGACCATACATTTCTAAATACCAATTAAATTTTCATCCACTCATTCATTCATTAGATTTAAATAAAGATGCATCTGCTTTTATAATGAAAATCTTACACAGCACATAGTCACATACCTACCACAGTTTTTATAAATATGGTAGAAAGTTCTTAAAATTATGGATTACATTCTTTTACACTGAAACATAAAGGAATGTATTTTCTCAATTGGAAGTATTTAAGGAATAACACTCAACCTGTATGTATCCCCATTAATAATTTCTAATTCAATTTTGAGAATGAAAATAATGACAATAAATTATAAAGATTACATTTGTCATGGTCCTATTTCACCTTTTAAGACTGTAAAAATAACACTAATCCAAGTTATTTTCAAAAATGTCATCTTAAAATCAAAAATTACTCATAAATAATACTATCAGTAATCAATAAAATGTCTTAATCTAAAAATAATCTTAACATAAATAATTAACAGGAAATAATTCAAAATTTAAGTTAGAGTAGTGGGCAATGTAACACACTAATCCAAAAGGCCAAATGTTCATTTAACAATGATCATGCGATTAATGATTGTCCAGTGACTAAGCTAACACTGTACAAAACTTAATCCCAACTATAGTTCCTGTGTGAAGTTTGAATGCCATTATGAGGTTACAGAAGCAATTAACAGGACAACATACTTTTAGATTAAGAATTAACCTTGTTCATAGCATCATTACAATATCTATTACGCATTATTGTTAACATACTTTTTCCATCATAGATTATTCTACTTGTGGCATCTGTTTCAATTAAGACCTATTATTTCTATGAATGTATTAAAATTATAATGGTACTTGCAAGAAAGAATAATGTTAACTGTACAAACTGGATTACCATACCAAAAGTTAAACATCAACATTCTTCCAGTTTCATAATGATGTAAAAGAATTATTGTACACAACCAGACAATGCATCAGAATACCTTTAGCTGTATGAAAACAACTAAGAAAATGAATCATCAGAACATCCTTCCTCCTGACCAAAGAAAGTCAAACCTATAGCTTCCACTAAACCAAACAGTAATAGGCAGTACAGAATCTATAATAAGTCTCTGCCCCTGCAAACGGTATGCTAGCATTTAAGTTTTAGCTAAAATGGAACTTTGCTGAGAAATCAACTATTTTCAAATCAATGAAACTTCAAATCATTTTAAAACATAAAATGCCTCGAATTTACTTGTAATAATTAAATTAGAGTTATGCAAAAAACAAATAAATATTCATAAAACAGCATCACAATTTGGGGTTTAGCCAAAATAGAGCACAATTTATCTGATAGAACACTTCATCTCAATCTTATCTCATGAGCATACAAGTGACAAATCATTTTCTTAAGTTTGATCAACTCCAGAGAAACTTCATGACAAGAGATTTTTGATTCTTTTTTAGGGAGTTAGCCATAAATTGAGAATAATGGCAACAGATATTTCGAAAGCTCTACGTAACAAAAAATCCACATTTGCAACTGTACAATCACATTTTGGTTTTACATGGAACAGCTAAAACTAACAATTACACACCTTACTTATTGCATTATTATACTAGTGTAATACTTTTTCTTCTGCACTACATGTATAACAATAATGGGTTACCAATTTTAATGCAGACTTCCCATAACCTATATGATAGTTTTTTAATCTACAGATATGAAAAGGTGCCATTGAGGGTAATACCTGTCACCAAAATGAAGTTATGTTTTGTTTTTCATTCAATCTGTTTACTAAAGGTAATACTCAATCAAAACCTTTTTGACATTTTGATCACTTAACGTGGTCAGAAAATTGAAGGCACTTCACTACTTTTTGAACACATGCAAGCCAAGAGTTCTGATGACAATGGACATTCCTTTATGTGCAATTTTCTGATTTTTATTTTTAGCAGTACAACCTATTCCTGAAAACATTCACATGATAGGCACAAGTTGATGAATGCTATATAAACTGCTTTGTGTCCACTAGGCATACAAATTTTTTTGCAAAAATTCATTTATCAAGAATATGACTGTCTACAAATTCATTGTATTATGATTTTTGTCACTATTTCATTTTTTAAACTGATGAAGTAAGCAAAGAAATTTCAAGGCCACTTTTAAAATTTGCTCTTTATCACTTATTATTTTGTTTTGACATTTCTTTTAATTCAATCTTGGCATACCCCAATGGCAGGAAGGCATTAATTCATCCTAATATTAACAATACTTTACTATGAATATAAATTTTGTACACTTTCAAAATGAACAAATCACAAAAATAAGTATTGGATTTTTTGTTCCTCACACAATTTCAAGCTAAAACTGACTAGACTATACTGGCATTTACAGGGGCATAATAAGTCTGACACATTTGGCAAAGTGTAAACGGAGATTGTTACACATCAATGATTACTAAACAACAATTGACACTCACTAACTTGTATTGATTATAGTGATAAAAGGAATTCTTGGCAATATGGCTATCTTGGTCTTTTCCATTCAGCAATTTATTGTTCCCTGGTCTTTTTGAATTTCCCAATTTGACACACATAGCGAGCACTTGCATCTATTTCAAATATTCTGCAAATTAACTCACTGACATATCTCATGCACGTATACTCACAGCACAAACACACGGATGCAGTTTCTACTTAAAATTTCTCATGCCTATTCAGCAAAGTGATTTGACCAAAATGATGATCAAAACACAAAAATCCTAACCACACCTTCCCCACAGAAAAGGCTTCAAGTAACTCCACTCACTATTGGACAAAATATATCTCTTTTAAAGTATTATTTATATATTTCATATAAATCTTCCCAACTTTTAATATGATCTTTCTCTCACTTGGTGAGCATGCATCCTTTGGATTTTTAAAATCTACTTATGGAATCACAATTTCATTCTTTACTCATCTTTCATTTTGCAAAAATATTCAAGCAGCACGCACTCATACTTTTGTGACTGACTTCATTATATACTTTTCCTAACTCTCTTTGTTGAATAATTTATCACTTAAACTGAAAAAAGAATTAATTAGGCTAGATGTCCTACAAATAACTGCTAGTTACAAGTTACCTCACTTGATACCAACAACTACAATAAGAAAAGACAGAACTAAAATTATTCATACAAGTTTCAAGGTACGCATCTTGCCACAGATAAAATGTCTGTATTGGGTAGTATGTACCAAGTAAATGATGCCAAAGGTAAATGTAAAGCAAAATTGAAGAGCTAACTATTACATCATCATAGGCTATAATTTTTAGTAATTTTTGTTACATCCAGGTCAAACACACCTTACAAGATATTTTTACTGATATATTTTGTTAATTAAATGGACAATACTTGATAAACTGACAGCAAGCTATTGCACAAATCATAGTTCATCATGAGCTTCCAAAGAAGTGTGTTCTGATACATGTTGTACTTGATACATGGAAGCCACAAGTATGAGTTCTTGAAAAAACAGCTGTTTCTGTAAATAGTAGTTTTCAAATCCTTCAATTTCCTTTTCTTAATCCATAGTCAAATTGCTCACCAATGAACACAAGGAGCAATAAATCAGCCAACTCTCCTCTCGACCACAATGAAACAAGTCATCAGATTCTAATCAACAATGAATACTTAAACAATATCATCATGGTTGATTAGTATGACAGCTCCTAATGCACTGGACATGCCCCGAAAGCTAATGCTTTACTCACTGCACAGATTTTCAGGCAGATAGATATAAAATCACTTGCTCTTTGATCTTGACATGGTGGAAAACTTGGCTAAACTGCTGAAAATACTATACGTGAAGACAAAAAAAAATTTCAGCATGAAAAGACATTTGAATTAAAAATAATAAGCAGTGAGAATCTTCTCACCTGAAAAATTATCATGTAAAACTTGTAAAAAAGCCAAAATCTTCAGAAAATATGCTTAATAATCAAATAAGGATAGAAAGATAGTTTAACTGGAGAAAATGAAGTTGAACAACTTGTACCATTCATCACAATGCATTGGGATTGACCCGTTCAGTATGTGGAGACTCAACAATGATAAATGACTTTGCATGCTTCACAGCATCATATACTGATTTGTAGATTATATATGTAATGCAATGCAAAATTGGAAAGAAAGAAAGCCAAATAGCTGTGATTAATATGCTATTACAGGAAATGTTTGAAGTGCTTATGTAATTTTCTACACAACAGTAATTATAACTCCATCACACATGGAAAACATTTGTTAGTTTAAAGCAAAAATGTTACATATCAGTGTTTCCTTCAAATAAGGAATGGCTTACATCATGAAAACACTCAAGCATCTTTTTTTTCAGTACTTACAGTTTGGGATAGGGCAAAAATAAACAATATTGCACCTGCATACTATGGTCCTATTTTTCTTACACAACCTACTTTTACATGCTGGTACTTCCAACTTGAAAAGTAGATGGATTAAAGACTTGCTAGGTTGAAACAGACATACACTATGATATATCACACTGAATTAGCCCATCATATAATTTCTTTTTTTATTAATTTTTTAAAAAGGTTTTCTGGCAAATTCATTATGTATTTCCTATAGTTTTTCATATATATATATTTATAAACTGTGAACCACACTGAGAAAAACAAAACAATTAACTCAAAACGCCGGTCTAGGCCTTTGCCAGTCTGAAGATGGGGATACAGGAGACCAGCCAATCATCCATCGCCCATCCGAGGGGAATGATCCGCCAGGGCTTCCTCTAGCCAACGACGGAGTACATTCCCCACCATCATCTCACTCATTGTGTCCCTCAGCTGCTAGCTGCTCCATCTTGACCTGCACTGGCTGGAGCTCTGGAGCTTGCTCCCTGGGCATAACCCTATCATCTACTCCTGATCCAGTACCTCCATGCTGCTGTAAAGGGCTCTTCACAATCTCATCAATGTCCTCTTGAAATAGGTTTTCTGGCCGTGGTGTGGCATAGGTGGCTCCTGGTTTGTACGTCATCCCACTCACTCCAATGCCTCCAATCCCTCCAATGCTGTTTCCAACAAGTCCCCCAAGGCTTCCTCCAAGGCCTCCAAGACTGTTAGCTAAAGCTGCCATTCCCGCTGTGGGATCAGGCTGTTGTTGTTGCTGAGGCGGAGGAGAAGCTTGAGGGGCAACAGGAGGTGGGGGTGGAGGAGGCAGAGCTTGAGGTCCCATGGCAGATGCACAGAGTTGCTGTCTGAGGCCTTGTGCAACGGCAGCTACAGCAGCTGCTGCTGCTACTGAAAGGGTGCCTGGTTCAGGACCATTGGAAGATGGAACATTTGGAGGTTGTGGACCATAGTTCTGCGGAGATGGAGGAGGAATAGACTCCTTAAGAAAAAATGAGAGAAAAAGAACTGCATTAAAATCCAACGCATACAATTTTATCTACTATAAATTAAAGATAACATAAATTTTACCGATTTTGGCATTTAAAAAAAATTCTCTATATTGAAAATAAGCCATAATAATTAAGGTTGCACAAGAGACCTAGAGCAGATTGAAGTGTGTTAAATATGTAGTGCATTGAAGGAGATTCTTTTTCCTATCATCTCCCCATAACTTAACATTCCCCAATTGTATTAACTATCTATACCTTTCTTTCATTTGGTTTGGTTTGATTTGGTATTTGATGTATGCATTCTGTGTGTATGTGGAGTGCAATATGTGAGGAAGGTATGTCACTTGTGTAGAATTCTATTCCCATTAGCCCTCTTCTCTTAATCCTTTTTACTTTCATGGATCAGTTCCCTAGCATCTTTTCTTCTGCCTCCCCTTTGATTATTTATGCAATATTTATATGATGTTCCAATCTCCGTTCCTCAAGTTTCTATCACAAAGCAATGGAAATTTTAAAATTTTTATAAAATATTTACAGGGACAATTTCCAAATATCTAATTTGAAAAGCAGATTGATTAAAAACTAATAATGTTGAAAAAGGCATACACAATGACACATATGATTCTGAATCATCCCATCATACTTGCTTTTCATTAATTGAAAGAAATTTTTCAGAAAAATTCATCATTCATCTCTTCATATAGACGCTTCTCTGGATATATGTATATACGTATATTGGATTCTAAAGATGAGGCAGAAGGAATTGCCTCACAGAGCTACTGATTTTTTTCCATAAAGTCCCGGGTTTGGACACTAAGGAAAAAAGCAGACATCTATCCTAGGCATCATGGGTTCGATTCTAGGAGGCCCCAAAAATGGTACTTTTCCCGTTTAAATGCATTGGGAGCATTTTCAAAAAATTCGTTTGGCGTATTTCGCATTATAATAGAATGTTGAAATTTAAGGAGTTGTTAGAATGTGTTTTTGTCTTCCGTATGGTGCAAGAACTTTATCTGTAATGGCCCCAGGTTCAATGCTAGGTAAATTCTTAAGGCAAAATTTTCAAAAAATCATTTAGGGTATTTGCCAGTAAGTTAGAATGTTGACATTCACGTCATCGACAGAGAGTATATACATCTATAGTATGCGTAAAGGATTTTGTCCTACGGGTCCTTAGTTCGATGCTAGGGCATTTCGTATGTCCGAAGTTTAAGAATTCTTTTAGGGTATTTTGCATTAAGATAGAAATTTGCAATTCACGGTGTTGTTAGAATAGATAGATGTTTATCGTATGCTGTAAGAATTTATGTTTTAATGGCCCGGTTCGATGCTAGGACCATTCGAATGACCAAATTTAAAAAAACTCGTTAGGGTATTTTCCAGTAAGATAGAACGTTGAAATTCGGTACGTTGATAGAAGGTATCTATTCATATCGTATGCCATATTATTTCAGTCCTAGTGGACCCAGGTTCGATGCTGGGACAATTCGTATGGACATATTTTCAATAATTCATTTAAGGTGTTGCAGTTGGTGGATGGCAGTTGGTCTATGGCAGGTGGAGTGTTGCAGGTGGAGTGTTTCAGGTGGTGTATAATGCCTTAGTGAATCTATATTACATTAAGCTTGCAGTATGCAAGCATCTTTTACTCATATAGAATACGAGTAAAAGATGCTTACATACTGCAAGCTTATTTTAGGACAGATTAGCAAATGCATTTTCCACCCTCTGCCATACACCAGTGGCTGCTTTTGATGAATTAAAAATCAAAATCTATTCCTTTGGTTTCAAGAAAACACCAATTTGGTAAATATCATTTAGAATAGATTAAGTAAGGAGTAAATATACTGCCTGCCATACACCACCGGCCATACATCTACAGCCATACACTGACTGCCATACACCACCTGCCATACACAGGCTGCCATACAGCTACTACCATAAACTGCCATCCATACACCACCTGCCCTACATCGCCATCCATATACCGCCTACCATACACCTACCACCATACAACTACTTCCATACATCACCGGCCATACATCGCCTGCCATTCTTCACCTGCAGTTTGCAGTGACTCACAAATCTAACAGTATTTGTTTTAACACGTATAATAGTAATTATTATACGTGTTATATAACATAATAACCATAACACGTCACCATATTGGGAAGAACTGTATTAGAACTATAGCAAAGATATTATAATACACCACTTGCCATACGCCAATGCATTTGCGGTGGATAGCCAATCTTATTACTATTTAGATGTTGCTCGAAAAACTAGCATTCAATTATCAAATCAAAATCAAAACAGGAAGTATCTCAAAATATTATCTGAATTTCCTGTACATTCCTTATGGAGTAAAAATTAACGTGCCCTGGCATTGAACCAATGATCAATTTAGAATTTCTTGAACTTATATATGAGCTATACTAATTAGTTCTATCCATTTTCCGAATTTTAGGTATTATGTTTTTCAGAAAGTGTTCTGACAAAAATTTTAAAAAGCTACTCCATGTAAACCTTATGGGCGAAATTTGATCCGTCCTGGCATCAAACCAAGTACACTAGCGGTAGAATTCCATTCATATTAAGAGACAATCAGAAGAGCTGTTAAAATTCAAGGAAGACAACATATTCTACAGCATAGGTACAAAAGATGGAAAACCAAGGAAAGTCAACAAGAAACCATTGATCAACAAAAAATGGAAACTTAATGAGGAGAGAATAGAGAGTGCATCTGACAGAATGTGCTTACACTTGATACTAATGAGCACAACTCTGTTCAGATCATATAAGCGTATGCACCAACAGCGGCAAGCAACAAAGAGGAAATCAAACACTTCTACCAGACCCTTGAGAGACCCACTACATAAAATAATTACATGCAATATTAATTCTTATTTAGGTTAACAAAAAGCAGATGAATCTGTTGGAGGACAATATGGACTGGGGCAGAGAAATTATTGAGGTGCCCGCTAGCTGCAGATCCACCATCTAGTGGTAGTTGGTGCCACTAAGTGGAGGCTACTTGCTTTGCTCACAAAAGCATTCCCAAACAGTGTGGAAGAGATGTGGCATGGTAGTTCAGTAGTTAGAATACCTGCCCAGAAAGTGGGAGACCTGGGTTTGAATCCCAGTTACGTCTCTATTTTTCACACCTGTTATTTCTTGTCCCACATTTGTTTATGCTAGTAATTTGCTGGGTTTGCTAGTTGATACTGATGCCATGTATGAAGAAAGCCTTTTCCTATTTTTCATACTTATAATATTACAATGAATGGTGATTGTGAATTCTTGCTATGTTTGCAATGGCCTATATTATCTATATATTGATCCTTGTGACTAACTTTTAAAAAAACACCTGACTGATAATATTCACGTTTATACTATCTATAATTTTAATGATTAATGGAATTAATTCAACAATCACTGTCTTTTTTCCTACAAAGGGTGGCTAACCTTGGTTGAGGATTCAATCAGCCTCTTGGCTAATGACTACCTAGACAATGAGTGAGTTACAATATCATCATTAGCACGAACATCTACATAATTAATATCCCAATAAGATTTAAATTCTGAACCTTATAACGTCACTAAAGTGTATGAGATAATACCTTAATTCATGATTATTTATTTTAATCACCGAGATTACAACAAAATTTACATGGCAACTGAATCAAAACTCTTTTTTCCCATTGGAAGATTTATGTGAAAGATTGTAATCTTGTCTTTGTGAAGGCAGGTAATGGTTGCACACGGGAATCTTATTTAAAGTTGCTGACTTTCCAGAATGTGTCATTATATTAAGTATAATAACTCAGAAAATTCTGTGAAGTGAAAACTGAATACAAAATATATTCATAAAATTAATAAAATAAATAAAATCATAGAAAGTTTAAGAGCTGCTTTGGAGTATAAATTGTTGTGAATCATTTTGAGAACTAGACTGAGTTAGATTTTGAACTACAAAGTTGTTTAAAATAAAAAAAAACTTACAGTGGTGTTTATGAATAGCCACTAAAGGATATAACCAGAATCAAAGATACTTAGGGTAACAGTGATAACAATGGACCAGAAGATGAAAGGGCAAGCACTCTTAGAGGTGGAAAAAGGGTAGACAAATTGAAATTAGCCAAGAAACCACAGGCAGTGCATTTTATCCAAAGGTACTGTTCAAAAAGTATGAAAGCTAGCCACAGCTTATATGATTCATTCATATATTGCTTGGTGCATGGCTTAGAAATCAAAGGGCTCAAAAACAATTAGTCCAGAAGAAGGTCAATATCCCATAATTAATCAACAATGGTATATTTTGAAAGTATAAAGTTCTCATAATAAATCTATCGTAAAGGATAAAATCACATAGAAGAAGAGGATCATGATATCATGTTAAAGATTAGTTTTAATTTTACCGAGTAAAAATTTCTTTCATACAAATACACATTACACATTGAATACTTTTCAAAAATTTCTTTCGGAAATCATTCATAAATAGTCCCTCCAGTAAAGGGTGCCTATTGCAAGGTTTTCCTTTTACAGGTAAAAATTTCATTTAAATTTAAGGTAATTCTGAGACAAATTGAGAAAAGTTAGGGGCATAATTCCTTTTATCACCTACCCTTTTACACCATAAACTTCTAAAAATCTCTTCCAATATTTAAAGTTTCTTTTACAGAGATAGAAAGATTTTTAACATCAAACAAAGATGGTTGGAATCATGATCATCTTTAATAAGAGTTTGTCATTTGACAGGTTACACACAGTAGGGGTGGTTGAGGATTCATCAGAACCAAAAAAACCTTTTTTTTAGGTGAATAGAAGTTTTGATCGTGAGACCACTTTCTTCACTGTCATGTGGTATGAGCCAGTGGGATCTTTCACAGAATTTTCTGAGTTATTATACTTAATATAATGACACATTCTGAAAAGTCAGCATCTTTAAATAAGATTCCTGTGTGCAACCATTTACCTGCCTTCACAAAAATAAGATTACAATCTTTCACATAATTCTTCCAATGGGAAAAAAGAGTTTTGAAAGGAGACTAGAAATATATAAACCACATGTGTATAATATTGGTGAAACTACCTTTCTAACTATTATATGTACCATCAAGAGCAAATCTATGGCAACAATTAAACATAGGTTTACAATCCTTCCCCTACCATGGTAAAAATTTAAACTGTTAGGACAAGGAGCAGTCAACCACTACAAATTTTAATATTTTAACAAAGAAAATTCCATAAAATATCTTGAGAAATATGGAAATATCAATGTGTATGTATGTACTATGAAAATTAAGATCCAATGGCATTTCAAGGCATTACTCAGTATGCTAGGAGCCTCCTCATAGAATACAAAGCATGGTGATTCGGAAGCACTACTTGGGGTAATTTTGAGCATTTTGTATCATCTCATTGTGAAAGGAGCCCTATGTCTACCATTATCAATCACCCTTTGAGATTTTCCATTTTTAAGGAAAGAAAGAATGTAAAGGGTAGGAATAATATAGGAAATGAGAAGCAAAAATCCTTAACCTTTCATCAACAGCAGTTCTTCAGCAACTTTCAGTTGTGCTGACCCTTTTCCCATCTCTCACTGTTTTCACTGTTACCTTAAGTACCTTTACTCCAGTGTTGAATTAATTTTGAATACCACTGTGAATATCAGTTATTACCCTATATTTGTTTCATACAGAAATATAAAATTCTTGCAAAAAATCCATCAAATAACAAATTTTAATTATCTACAAACATGAAAAAGTTTTAATGAGAGATAACCAGTTGCACAGTTAGTCAGTTATATTACAGTTGCATAGTTTATTAAACAAAGCTATATAATTAATCAAGATAATTCTCTTCTTCAATCTTAATCAATGAAACTATGACAAACCTAACAGATTTCTTTGGAAGAAGTTTTATTTAATTGAAATCTTTCAATTTTGATCTGTGAAGTTTCTATATCGCATTATCAATTTCCATAACACTTCTATTATTCCTTAATCAATTACAATGAGTTATATCACAGCAGTAATGAGTTATATCACAATTAAAAATACCTGAATGCGAGGAGGTGGATAGGAAAGATGTGCTGGTTCATCCTTGACATGAGTTGTGTCCCTAAACACAACTGCTCTTATGACTCCACGAATGTGATCATCTGGCCAGTTGCCCAGCAGTATACGCTGTGGGCGTCCTCTTCCCTTGGGGCGAAGATCTGCAAAGTATGGAGAGCCTTCATGAAGCTGTGAAGCTGTCTTAAAATCAAACAATAAGCTCTAAAAGAAGCAAGACTTTCTAAAAAGAAACTAAGTGTGTGAGATTCACACACTTAGTTTCTTTTTAGAAAGAATTGATCAAAATTACTTGAAATTGAAATAAAATGAAATTTTTTACATTATTATTTTTATTGCTCCTCATGAGACATGAAATATTTTACTTTATATTACTTATATGCTTATATACTTATATATTTTACTTATATGCTTAATTTCACCTTCATATATATGAAAATACAACTTATATCTTTCAAATTTTGCATTAATTCATTAAATCCATTCCAATTTCTTGCATTCTTACCAAATGAACAAACCGGCTTAAGTTCCAATTTATTTCCTAACACAAAACTCTATCTGCATGTTTTATGATACCACCAAATCAATTGGCAAAAATCAATCAAATTCAAAAGCAATCATTACTGACAAAGTATGTGAAAACAGAATCTAGTTTAAAACTTGGTTTTGAAGATCTCAAGTTATGATAAAGTTTGTTAAATAATTCTATCTAATATTGGCAGACTGTAACACTCCTAAGGATATGAAAATAGTTTTTTTAAATTTTTTCCATGAGCTTGAATAGTTTAAAATTTTTGCACTTTTATTTAGAATATATTTTATTCTTTTAATTGCTCCCATCCAATATACATGATTTTGGCTTTTTTTCTTGGTATTAATCATTGAATGCATTTCATAGTAAATGATAAGAATATTTGGTAGAGGCCAAAAGAATTGAATTCCACCTCGATTAGATAAAAAATTGGTCAACTGTAACCATTAGAGAACTAACCCAAAAAGAAACATTCTATTTAAAAGACAAAGTTTCAAAATATTTACACAGTTTAAGGATAACATTGAAAACTGAATCACAGAATATTTATCAGAAAAATAAAATGGAGCATGTGCCAAACCAATGATTTTGGAATTATCATCACTCACAGAATCTGCAATAGCAGTATTGTAAATCATGCAATTTGTGAATTTGAGTATTCAAAGAAATCATATTTGACCCACTTGATTATGTTTATACTTAAGACAACTTTATCACAAAATTCTGTTTTAGTATGCATCAACACTATATATATATATATAATTTTTTGTTTCCCTCTTTTACAACGAGGTTAGACAACATTTTAAACCTTCTAAGCATATTAAACAGGTTTTTAGCCTTTTTTACAGTCTTAATTGATGAGTTATAGTGAAAATTACAGCAAGAATAGTTGACCTTTGTAACATAAGTTAAATTCTCTATTTCTCATGATATAACAAAAAGACAATCTAAACAGAGACAGTATGGCTACCAGTACTCACCAGATCCTCCATCAATAGATGGGCCAAGCATGTTATGCACTCTGTTGGCATACAACACAAATGTTGGGTATGGAATATCATATTTTCTGGCTGACTGGGAAAGGGACAAACCCTCCTTCAACACTGAAAAGATGGCCTCAGCCATTGTCTCAGGTCGCCATGACTTCAGAGGTCCACGCTCTCGGAACCGCAAATTGTGCACCAGACTCTGATTTGTGTTCCAACACTTCTGCCACATAGACTGCAGCTGATATTGGTAGCTGTCTGTAAGAAGATATTTGATGTTTGAGTTTATCTAAAAATATAAAATATCTGCTTATTATACATTATCTAACCATAAAACTTATCAATTATAACATTGGGATGAGACTTTGATTCAACCATAAAGAGTTATTCAGACATATCTGAGCGAAGAAATCACAGTATACTTTGGAAAAATATTTCTTAAGAAATACAAGACAGTATATACCCCACTTATCTAAGCATGAGAATATTTTGGGGCCTTTGATGATACAGATTACCAATCTTCTGGAATAATAGGATACACCATAATCATTTTGCTTCCTAAAAATTACATTAAAATACATCTACTTCAAAATTATAATCTCATATGTCTCCAGTACACTGCTATTCAGCAATAAATACGTATTAAACTTCATTGATGAGGAACTAAAATAGAAACTTGTGTGTAGTGTATGATAAAAAATTTACCAGAAAATTCAAGTTTCCTAGTAAAATATTATAAGAAGATCACTTAGAGTGAACTCAACAGCTGAAACAAACATTGCACTATTCAAATAAATCAAACTTAAGAGAAAAACAGAAGTAGCAATTGTGTGATTTCAGCCAAAAACAGAACACTCATCAAATTATTACAAGTTTCATGCTTGGGTATGCATTTGTACCCTTTTCATAGTTTTCTTAATTAGTTCCTAGCAAATTTTCATACCTTAAAAAAGCATTTGTATCAATGTCATTCCTAATTAGTCTCTATCATCTGTAAATGAAAATATGTAATCAGACGATCATTGATATTTAAGAATGAATATGGTTTCTGCACTAATTTTCATGGTTCTTGTTGCTAACTTATACTGGAAAACAAGACTTCCACCAGGATTGATCCCTTGATTGAATTAAAGGTAAATGTGGTATCCACGAGACTAAAAGGGAGTCACATGCCAATAGATAATGATTTTCTATTTTCTGTAGCAGGGAAAACTCCATAATGTTAACACAATTTTACAATTGTTTAAATACTTATTCAGATATATTTTCTGCTTTTTAAAACAGCAACAATCATATGCATAGTTACAAATCATGAAATAGAGTAAAGATTAAACATTTCATTTCAGAAAATTTTTGGATCAGAGGAATCAAAAGTAGTAGTAGTATTGTTAAAGTGCTTTGACTGCTTTGGTCATTTTGCACGTACACACCCACCGGGAATTGAACCAGGGACCGCTTTTGCCAAAGTCAAACACATTGCCCACTTGACTATCCAGGAGCCCCAGGAATCAAAACTAATTCATACAATCCAAACCATTTTTCCTACAATATTTTATATATTTATATACAATAAAATGAGAAAGTATAACATGGAGTAAACTAAGAGGAGGACCATACTATATTGGTTGGAGGTCGTCACCAAATAGTGTGGATGAATATACATTTGGTTTCATCAAAAATAACATACATGAAGATTTTACAAACATATCGAAAGCTATGGGAGGCCTTTTAAGTAAATCTGTACTGAAGCAACCATAATTAAGAAATGTATGTAAGTCTAGAAGAAAATAAAATTTCAGAATTGTGTTGTTAGATAAAATGACTTTTATTTCAGAGGGAATGCATCTAAGGATAAATTTGACCAAAGCTTTTATATTTGAGGGAATGAATGATTTCAATGACTGTAGCTTAAACAGAAATAATGGGAACATTGAAACTGTGTATGACTTAAGTATAATATTTTCTAAGACTGGAAGATTAGGTGGAGAGACAGAAAGATTTGTGAATGCAGCTAGAAGACTGTAAGGTTGGTGATTCAATGTGATGATTAAACAACATGGCTATCATACCTAAGAGAGCTTTCACAAAAGGCAAACACACCTTCTGGGATGCCTTTTGCGAGCAATCTGAGGGCAATTAATTACTTAATAATTAATAACTACTAACCTCTTATGGAAAATGATTAATTACAAAATTAAGTTTAAGAGATAAAATTAGCTTATAATAGTATTAAGGTTATGGGTTACAAAGAAATTGAGTTTCAACTGGAAAAATCGTTATTTACATGGTACACCATGCATTTTCAGCATTATTTTGTACAGCATGTCCTAACAATCTTATGAAAGCCAATTCATGAATAATGACATTATTTTTAGTAAAATTCTGAATACCTTTCCAATAACCAATTGAGACATCAATGCTACTTTAACCCTTTCGGTGCTGGCCACCAATGTGTGGTGGAAGACTCTAACACAAGCCCAATTCCAAATGCCACCTTCAGCATTGGGGTCAGCCATTTAGAATAAAACTTACACTGACAGGCATTACCATACTTCTACTATAAATTTGCTGTAGTACATCTCAAGAAACATTTTTATAAGTCTGCAACATCACTTTGTAAATCAAAATTTTTAAAAATCAAAATTTTGTAATACAAACATTGCCAGTAATGAAAGGGTTAAACACTATTTGATGTCCTGAGGATTAAAGTATCCTTAGTTTGCTTTACAGGAATCACAGTTGGAATTCCCTACTGTCCTTTTAAGTTAATGTCTGAAAAATCATATTAAATTATATCCTCTAAAAGTAACATAATGGAATAAAATTGAAAGTGCCACCTGAAGCTCTTTGAAACTTTTGTTCAATACAATATTCTTTAGTTCAATGCTCTTTTATAAAATAGTTCGAAGTGTGCCAAAATAAAAGCACACATTTACATAAGATTGGTAGCAACAACAAAAATTTGAGCACTGGAATGCGAGATAAACCTTAAGAACAGGGGTGTCCAACCTTTTGGTGCCATAGGGCCGCATTACAAATTATATCTGGAGCGCAGGCCAGCAAGAGCCCCTTGATCTAGGCAACCCTTCCATTAACTAGCTGTAAACCCGTTTCAGATACCTAATTTTAGTAACAATTACATGTATTATTCCACTATACCAAAAATAATGAGGACTTATAACTCCATTTCTCATGTGGCTAATTTGTCCCATAATTCCCTCAGGGAGTTTAAAAGGATTATGTCTATATCCTTGTGTGACAATATGTACACTTAATGTATTTTTTGTATGTTCTGTATCTAAAGCTGTTTCTATTTATCTTGCCATTAGTCATATGTACGATAGCTCTTCACAAATGTCTTTTTGTTTTTTTATTATTAAAATTTTATGGCCGTTATATTNGTATTATTTCTGTTTTTTTTCTTACCTGCCTATATCTAGAGTTAAAAATATTTTTTCTTTGAATGTTTCCTTGTTTCTGATTTAAAATATTGTCAAATATAAAAGAAATGAATATTTTTAAATATAAAAGTATCTTCTTGTACTTATGTACTTGTGATATCAATCTTAAATTGTATCTTAAACTTCGTAAAGGGATTACCCCGCTAGCCCCGTTAATAAACTCTATTCTATTCTATAATAAAATGGATACATGCTTTTGAAGAGCATAGTTTCTAACAGAATATATTTTGAAAATTTTAACAACTTATACCACCTCCCCAAGAGCTACACGGATGTCTTCACCAACTTGTGGAATCTCAATGAGGTTGTCCGTCTCAAAATTCAAATTCCCATCAACCAGAAATGCATCATAGCACTTTCCTGACATTTCACAAAAAATTTGGCTTGGGGCTCCCGATAGCCAAGTGAGCAACACGTTCTACTTCAATGCATAATAAAATGGATACATGCTTTTGAAGAGTACTGTTTCTAACAGAAAATATTTTGAAAAATTTAACAACTTATACCACCTCCGCAAGAACAAGATTTCTTCGTCATCTTGTGGAATCTCATTAAGGTTATCCATCTCAAAATCCATAATCCCATCAACCAGGAATGCATCATAGCACTTTCCTGACATTTCACAAAAAATTTGACTTATTTAAAATAATTATATTGAGGTACTTTTTTGAGGTGAATAGACCTTTCCAGTAAAGAAAAACTTCTATTTCTAAAATATGGCCCTCAACTGAAGGAATTTTAAGGGAAAATACGTAATCAATTTGTTAGTGTGGTTTATAGAAACAATGCACAATTAATATTTATTCCTAATATTGAAATCTGCAGGCACCTGGCTGAATGAGATGTTTTGTGCCCTTTTAAAAAGATGCACTTCTTATAAAGAAAATCACTGACTTGAAATTCACTACCTGTTATTTTACAACGGTTTATTTTCCGGCTACACGACGTGGGTTGCACGAATGGTCTTTGAGGGCCACATGTGACCTGTGGGCTGCAGATTGGACACGTCTGATTTAAAATAAAAGCACATCAGGCCTAAATACTTTCACAATTTTTCCTTTTATGAGTTATATGAATTTTCTTACAAAGAAACCATTACAATAACAAGTACATCTCACAAATTATTAATAAGATGAGTTTTTCCAAAAACTAAACTTGAATCGTCAGTAAAATTCACTAATTTTAAAAATTACTTTGAAATAACCTCAAAAATCGATTTATACTATAACAAAATTCTTAATACTCTCCAGTCATCAACATTTTAAATTGTTTATTTACTTCATTTTCATGGCATACTGCGCTTCATTTCTTCTTCTTCTTCAATCCTGTTCTTAGACACAGAAGAATTCTCAACTACAGTGCAATCTTGGTAATCCAACACATACTCAGCTGTGACATAGCCGGATTATCAAAAATGACAAATTATTGGAAATGCACCAAAAAACTTTTTAAAATACTCATTTAGCAATTAAATGAAAAATTACGTTCGCTGCAGGCACACCCGATCTTATTTTCTTAAATAACTTGTTTTCTTTTTCCGATACAGTAGGTCATGTAACCAAAACTTCATACAAATTATGCACAAATGGAACAGACTCACTCCTAAATACATAATAATGAAACAAATACTTTCTATGTATTGAGAAATCTTTTATTTAAAACTGATGAAATTATGATAGCCGAAGAGAGGTCGCCAGCCCTGCACGCTGGATTACTGGATGGATAACTGCAAGGCTGGATTACAACGATTGTACTGTACTACCAAAGTTAGCTTAGGTTAGATTATTACAGACTCTTCATAATTTGAATTTATGAGATTTCTTCATAAATTCATCTTGATGCTTTCTGTTGCTGAGGTGATTCATTTTTCTACTTCCCTATCACACTTATTTATAAATCATCTAATAATAAGATCTAACTATCAATGATAGATGTGTCCAACTCACTTCTCTTCAACTTCTTGGACTTAAAAAAATATTCATGATAATTACAATCATCTTTATGATTGCTATAATTATTTGACTGACCATCATAATGCACTACAAGAAATCTTATAGTTATTGCAATTCCTGAGTTTTTATTCCTCAAATTATGGCCTCAAACATCACCTTTCAGAATGTCATAAAAAAAATTCAAAGAGTCTATATATTCCATCAAGTGCCATCATGTTAACTCATCTTTTAGATGATAATTTTCATTGCATTCCTAAATCCACCTAAATCCATCTGTCACTTAGACGACAGATTTAAATGCTACAGCAGCTATGATAAAATCTTACCATCAAAGAAAATATATTTTTGAAGGTCGAGTAAGATTCATAAAAAGATCCTGCATATACATGTTCTTAGAATGGCATGCAGTAGTGAAGGATACAGAAGATTATAGAAGAATATAAAATTCAATCTGCAAAAAAAATCCATAACAGTCACAATAAACTAAATATGTTGGACTGAGAGAAAAAGCTGGCAATGATATTTTTCATAACCAAGCACCTTTAGAAACAGCAAAGTTTGTCTGGTTTTCAGAGATGACAGTTAAAATTGTCCTTACAAGTTATGAGGAAAAAGAATATTTAACACCTCTAAAAGGAACACAATGGAAGAAAACTGAAAGTGCTACCTGAAGCTCCTTAACACTCTTTTGTTCAATAAGGAATACATAGAACAGCTACCAATGATATTTTTTAGGAGGATTGTTGCAAAAATGCAACAAAAATACTTGGTTTCAGAGAGTAAGAAAGTGAGGCAGTAACCTTAAGGTGTACAACACAGAGAGATGGTCTAATGCTTATTGAAAATCTCCTCTCACCTATTAAAATCTCACAGCAAAATAAGCCATCAACAGGGATATATTCCAGAAAAATGAGGAAGCAAAATGTGCTCAACACTTTCATGTCTCTCAAGGAAGGGCAAAGCAATGTTTCTATGACTTAAACAATTATTTCTCTAACAAGGAAAGGATTTTAGGCACTTGGCACGATAAGGCAAGAACCTAGGAAAATTCCCAAGGAGAAACGGACATGAAAAAAGTCTGACGGAACTCGCCGGGACTCGCACCCGGGTCTCCCAATTGCCGGTCGGTTGCTCTATCCATTGAGCTATTCCACCAGAACCTCATTTAGTATTCTATCAAAGAGAAAATTTACCTTTGAAAGATTCAAAGTGAACTGATGCACATAAGACATCTGCACTCTCACTTGTGATTTACTTAAATACACTATTTCATTGAAAATGTTTCAAAGTAATAAAGGTACTCTTAGACCACAAAAGGAGAGAGAATTTGCTTCCATAAAACCTTTGCAAAAAGGATCTTGTTGACTTCTATCTAGCATCTATGCTAATTATTATAGATGATGTGCCTGCTCCAGTTTCTTCAGTGATGAAAATACTGTGGCTAAACTCTGCAGTTTAATCTTCTCAATTCACAAAAACTATGGCCAAAAAATTTACTAAAAACTAAGTGCATTGGTTTTTATCAAAAGCAACTTTCTCTCTTCCTGATAATTTTATTGTAAATATCATACAAAAGTCAAGATTTGATGTCAATAAATTGATTGTGGATTGAAATTAGAATTAAATAACTAAATTTGATAAAACTTTATCAAATAATTTTCATCACTCATGGATATGGCCATATGTCTATGGTGATAAACAGATAAGTTTATACTATTAAGATTTAGTGATTTCAACCATCTCAAACTCTAATAAAAATTGTTATCAAGAATGACTAAAGCAACAAATGACTAAGTGGTGAGATATGAGGTATACAGAGTAGAAGTCCAAAGATTTGGCTTTATAATCAATAACAACCTCATCTAAACTATAAAATATCTTGCAGCTTATTAGGAAAATTTTATCCTGAAAAAGTCCACAACGGATTGACATCATCATGGACATGTGCGTTTCAATCTTGGATTTGAGTTAAAAACTACCAATAGACTGATTTTCAAAAATCCTGTTTTGAAATTCACAAGAATTTTATTCCACATTTCCATTTTTTAGTACAACATTATTCTGTAACCGGTAGTTACAATCTTGATTATTTTGAGAGAGCTAGATGAATTAGAGTTAATTCATTTTTATTTATGACATTCCTAGATCTATCCATATTTTTTTCCGTCATAAGTGTTTGTAAGCAGAATTGAAGGGACTAGTTATTTTTTCCCAAAATTTGAGCAAAACTGGGATTTTATCTTTTATATCAATGCATAAGCCAGAAAAAAATAATAAATGCATCAGAAATAAAGAATTATGTTATCATTTGTTGAAATATGCTTAATCTAACAAAAGTTTTCTTCTCCATGGTAAAATGCGTCAAATGACAAAATAATAATAATGCATATATTTAGGTAAATTTTAGTCTAATGAGACCACTCTTACAATTAACCTACCTAGTAGTAAAGACAAACACAGAAAACCAGAGATCTCCACTTGCTAGGCTAGCAAACTAACCTTTACGCCACTGAGGCTGGCAAAGATTAAATGCAGGTTAAACTCATTTAGGGCAAAGACATATTGACTAACAATTTATCAGCAGTCTAAGATTTCTTCTTCAATCTTCTTTTATATCAGTAAAAACTAACATAATAGAAAATATGGGAAAAATTCTTGTAACTTTAAATTAATTGCTTCATGTAAATTGCTTGAATGAATAAATGCTTACTCACGCATTCTTATACATCATAAATCCACATTAAAATTTCTCTTTTAATCAATGAAATTTTATCAGCTAAGCTTTAAAATTTAACACACAGAAATTATTTTGAATTTGTACATAAAATCACATTTAGCTTTCATTAAAAAAAATTAAAAATGATAAAAATCAAGTAATTATTAGCAATTTCATTTCAGATTTTCAGAAGTTTTTAAATAAAAAAGGAAACTCAAGCCTTTTCTGTAATTTATTCTTTAAATGGGAGTAAGGTAAGGAGGGAGTTCAGTGAAGATCTCCTTCCCTAGACTTCATCATTGTCATGGTGAAATTAATTAGAGGATCCTAGGACCTGGAGAGCTTAACTGGCTAATAATTAGTATGTAAATAGGTTGGGGCCAGATGAAAAGTAGTCCTAGCAGAGTCTGAACCTCAGCAAGGCAGCTACAAAAGTGACTGTGCCTCAGTGGGGTGGCCATTATGAGTGATGGTGTCACATAGACAAGACTGTTAAGGAAGTCAGGGGGAGACCACCTTAAATGTTTCTCCTACGAAGTAAATGTGCCGAAATAACGATATTGGTAATGGCATAGACAATATTCAGACCTGTAGAGAGAGGGTTGTGCCAACAGTGATGGCAGTTAGGGAATTTCGACATCATTCTACAAAATCCACACCTAGAAAATGACAAGTAAAGAAGGTGGAATATAGCCAGGGAAACAAGGTTTGGAACCTGAAATTTTAGGAAAATGTTTAGGAAAGGGAAGTAAGAAACTGTAAGGATAGAAATAAAGCGATCTAATGCTAATATACTAGTGTAAAGTCAGTGGAAGGATGGGAGAGACTTTTGGAGTGATGATTTTAGAGTCACTTTCAGGTTTCAGTAATAATCGTCACAAAACTCCTAACACCATCAAGATTGAAACGAGCCCAATGTACATTTTGCTGCCAAGAAACAGCATCTTCAGGAGCACAATTGTGACTGGCTAGAATGGCACTGGCAAACGAAAAGTAAAAAACAAAAGAAGCGGAAAAGGCGTTATGTGTTGTCAAGTAGTGAATATAGAGTTTTATCAAAATCTAAGTCGTTATTCATAATGTTATTTTTATTTTTGTAAATATATAAATTCTCCCATGGATCTAAACGGAAATTAGCATTATGGAGGAGAGTTAGATTATCAATAGTAATATTGTGTTAATGATCGGCCATATGTTTCGCCACCGCAGAATTGTTAAATCTTCCGGACTTAAAATGAGCTAAATGTTCTTTAAACCTAATAACCACCCTCCTAGTAGTCTGTCCCACATATTTTAGATCACATTCGGGGCAAGAAATCAGATAAATTCCGGACTTGTGAAAGGTATCAACTCTGTCCTTTGTGGAGCCCAAGAGATTCCTGAGATTGAAGTCATTAAAATAACAAATACTATAGTTAAAAGATTTAAAAATATTGCTAAGACCTTTGGTTAATGATGGAAAGTAAGGTGTTCTGATAAACTTTTTTGAAGTGGATGTAGTATCTGGTAATAACATAGAAATGTTGTTGATCAACCTTTTGTATCTATATCTTTTAACAAGAACGTCAATTAATGACAAATTAAAGCCCAACATAACAGCAGTGTCTTTAATGAATCAGAGTTCCTTCCTGTACCCAGTATTGTCAAGAGGCAGGTTGACTAGTCTATGAACCAGATGATGGAAAGCAGCATGCTTTTGTTGTTGTGGGTGAAAAGACATCTCCATGATATTCAGGTTTCAGGGAAAAAAACTAACCAGAGGGGGGTTACATTAGTGTTAGATAAGAGAGTAGGAGAAGACATGAGAGCTAAAAAGAAACTGGGTAGTGGTTGTTGAAGTGAAGCTGAGCAAGTGGAAGAACATCTGAAGATACCAACAATGTTCACAGAAACTATGAGCTTGACTTAAATTTATGTACAAATGAAAGAGGTGATTGGTAAAGTAAAAGGCAGGAAAACTTAGTTGAATTAGGGGTGATCTGATGAAGTAGTTAGACAAGACAAAGATTGTGATGATATGGGAGACTTCAGATTTGGAAATACAAATGACTGAGGATAAAAGTTGAAGGACTTATGTATAAGAAATAACCTCAGTATTACTATTACATCATTTTAGTAGCATAACTGATGAAAGTAAAAATAAAAAAAGTGAAGGAAAAAATGTGAATATTAAATTGATTACATTTTGGTTAGAAAGAGGATTAGAAATAGTGTAGAAAACACACTGTTAACCTGGTGCAGATGTAGACTGGGATCATAATTAAGTAATGATGAAGACTCATTTTAAATTTAAAAACATCTTTTGAGAAAAAGGTTAGCTGAATAGAATGCAGTAGCTGTCAGGGATGAGCAGGCAAGAGAGTTACAAGAGACAGATGAAAAGGCTCTAGAAAGTAAAGCAAGAGAATAACATACATAAAAGGAATGGAAAAATATTAAAAGCTGCCTCAAGCAAATAGTAATTAAAAGTAGTTCATATGGAAGCGGTACTAAAAAGTTAGAAGAAGAATAGCTGTAACCAAGGAAGCTTTTATGAAGTGAAGAGAGAACTGATGACAAAAGGCCTTAAGAATGGAATCAAGAAAAGATGGGTAAAATAGTTGAAGTGAAGAGTCTGCTGAATAATGTCCCATTGAGGAAAGGAGGACATTAAGAGGTCTAAGAGATTGTGATGTGGAGTAGAATGGAAAAAATAAAAAGAGTCGATAGGAAAACAAACAAGTTCTGGAGATGGAGGAGAGGGTTTTGATTCAGACATTTGAGTAACAGGAGTGAGTCAAATAATGAGAATAGAGGGATCAATGAAGAAATAAATGAAGTTTGGATCCAAGGGATATGACAAAGGGGAAGACAAATGCAATAGACTGTGCATGGTAAGAAGCATGGGATAAGTTATAATAAAAGTGGAGGCATAAAGTGAGGAATTTGAAGGCATGTGAACCAACCAAAAGGTAGAACACTTATGATGATAAAGGCAAGGAAAGGGATTAAGGATGAACTCAGCTTACTGAGAGGTAAAAATATCCAAGTAATATAAGTGTGAAGTAAGTAAGAATCAACACCAAATCTTCCACACTCAGGACAATTACTTTTTGGTTAATTTATCTATTGTACAAATAATTCTCTTTTTGAAAAAGTAATGTGACTGGTGGCTTCAACTTCTAAGAACTTACCACTGCCCTTGACCTTGATGGCAACCAGTCAATGATGGTTAAGTGAACCACCCTGAGAATTTTTGCTTTGACAGTGTCCATCTAGAAAGTGGAACTTCTGGATTTGAGTCCTACTCAGGCCAAACTTTTTCAATTTGTTAACTTGTTAGGAATACAGAGGTTTATGACACAGAAACAATGGTACTGTATGCAAAAGCTAATGATGGTTAATGCAATGATCTGTGCATTTCTGCTTGAATCTAACAGCATGGATGTTTTATTTCATACTCTGTGCAAATTTTGGTTGTTTAAAAATGCATGTAAAAAGTTCAACAAATAAATCTGAAAATAAGAAGAAATTCTGCTTACACAATTGTTGATTAAATCTATGTTCAAGCAAGAATATTGATAATTATACATCCAATGTGTTGTATGATTATCCTTTTATTCTATATCCACTGGGCTGAGCACTTTTCCACATTTTCAAGAAATCAAATGAGATCTGATGTTCAAATTTACAAGTCATCAAATCATTTATTTTATTAAATGACAGAATGTAAATTAAAAGAAGATCATAAGAAATTTTTACACTAATTTTTTATTACATCATTCAAATCCATACCATTATCAATTTGATGAGTATTCCAAATAATGACCAATTGAACAAGTTTTCTACATGAGGAACCCTAATGTTAATTGAACAAGTGAAATTTTTATTCGGATATTTATAAAAATATTACATATAATCTTTAATTCCAACATTAATATTTATTAAAATAAAACAGCAAGAAATGGTAGAATTTATTTCTCTTACATAACAAGGACAAGTTGGGGAAGTGGATGAGTAAATAAAGTTTTTTTTAAACCTTTAAAGGACAACAAAGTACCTAAAGGATTTAACTCCTTTATGTAAAGCACCTAGAGAACCTTTTCACTTAAACATTATTAATATTAAAAACTTAATTAAAAAAAATTGTAAAAACTATTGTACACATCTGGTTGCCCTAAAACAATCCAAATGGCTTTATTTGTAAGTCTACAAGAATTAAATATATTTATTATTTGTACAATTATGAAAAGAAAATAGTATCTATATATTTAAGAAAATATATCATCTAGTTTGTAGTTTGATTCACAATGGATAGTTTTAGAATAAAATTGCTCAAAATTAAAAAGTATGAAAGAATATCTTTTACATTACAACCATAAAATCAACATTCTTAAAAATTCTGCCTTCTTCAGTTTTTAGTAATAAAATTAGTATGGAAAAATACCATAATCAATAAATAAAAAGACTGCTATCTTATCACTGCTGATTCTACTCAGGTGTAAATTTTCTGCATGTTTTCATAGGAGAATAAAATGAGCTGGACACCAACAATTGAAAAGTGCTCTAGCTAAGCAGAATTTACATTGAATTTTATGAATGTAATAGTAACATACATAACTTATTCATACCGTAGAGTTTTATAAATATCAGTTAAGAAAAAATCAAAGCCAGAATTATTAGCGGAATTCTATAAAAATAACTTAATTGAATTTCATTGAACATTATGAGATTCTTGATAATTGCATGAATTTGTACCCTTATGTAAACATTTATAAAAGAATATATCTGTAATTTGCAAAATTCTTAATTTTATTTAACTATTAAGAACGATCTTCTGTACATATTTTTTTGTTTTCTTCTGTTGCTTCTTCATTTGTGAATTTGAGGGAAAATTTTTTAAAACTAATATCTCTGTGATATCTAGCATATATAATGTCTATCTTTTTATAAAGTTCATGATTGTAAACTTAAAATATAGATAGCCGGACAAGATCATGTAATCTTTTGGCTATCGCAAGAACTATATATAATTGATATGTTTACTTTCATATCTCTTTGTGAATGGTATTCTTGAAATTGAAATATATACAAATTCAAAGAACATAAAGCTCATTTTTGCTGAAAATATATTAACAGTTTGAAATAATATTTGAATTTGTTTTCAAGCACTAGTAAAATTCCAGTAATAATTTGAATATTTGAGTAAAAATCAACTATGAATCAATGTAAGGATAAAAAAAATTATGTGATTCACTGAAAATGTGTCCTTGCAATCTTATCCTAATATTTTTTATTCATTTTTACATTCAGGGAATATAGTTTTTAACAAAAACTGTGGTCAATCAATTATAACTGGCTTCTTTAATACTTTATTGTGGGCAAATGTGGCTTGTTTATTTTTTGTCCAAGCCAAGTCCAGAGGAAAATATAAACTGAAAATAATTAAAATAATCCTTTAAACTGGACCTAGAAAACTGAATAGAAACCTGTCTCACCAATTAAAGACAATCCATGATTTATTTTTGAGGGGGATTGCATCAACATGTCAACATGTTATCAAGATATTATTTCTCGGACTAACTGTGAGTGAAAATGAATAAATAGATAGATATCACTAATGAAGCCTTTTCACTAAAATACAAAAAGTTAACTTCTCTTCATTGTAATGTGATTACTTTTCCAGAAATTTCTTGCTTTCCTGGGCCACTATTATTATATCCGCTAGATTATAACCTTCCCAATATATGGACCACGTTTTCTGAAAGTTATGATGAAAGGCAGAGACATATCTAGGCATCATCATATGATTATTCCAAGTCACTATTCCAAGCTTTAAATGTGTTTGGTAGATATTTTACATGAAAATCAAGAAATAAAGTGAATAAGTGCATTTACCTAAGCAGAAATCGAAGAAGATAATATATTTGTAGAAGAGACAAAAAAAAAACATTTCTACAAAGTTTTATTAGAAGGTGAGCATATATCCTTTTGAATTCCATGGAAACTAAGTGACTGTTATTTAAGAGTTGAAACAGTGAAGTGACAGTCTTATCCAGGAGTGTGACAATTGAACATTTGCCTTATTCAGTGATTATTGATTGAACAGACCTCTCAGATAAATGTTCACCAGTCAACTCAATGGCACCAATGTCACCAGGCAACCAATGGCACAATCATGTAGCAGTGTCTCATCAAACTATAAATTATCCTACAACTTTTCTTATAGAACCAATGGCAATACATTTGGTAATCAACAAAGTAACCACCGTGATATAAGAGTTGGCAAAATAACTATTATGGAGAAATTATAGAGTATTACTGTAAACTTTGTCAGCAGGTTGAGCATAGGTATTTTAAATCATGGAATATCTTAAGCAAAACCTATCCAACACAAAGTTAACTTGTAGTTTTACTTTTCAATTGCTCAATCAATAATCATCAAAAAAGGAATTATTTCCCTAAATTGTTGCATTGCTGATTATAGCTCAAACGCCATATTGCTCAAATGGCAGGCTCTTAGTTGCCAATCATTTGAGTCACGGTATGTGGCTCTTTAGCTCTCCCCTAAATATAATACTGATGACGGGACTTGAGTCTAGGACTTGGAACTCTGGAGGTCAAAGGTGAAGTTGGATCATTAGTTTCCATTGATTATCAGATTCTTCCTTTAATCATTATTATTCTTAAAAAAGCTACAAATAGTGAATAGCTTTAAGGGTGGACAGGATGCAACATAATTGTGATGGGGCAGTTACAATCTGAGCAGCATTTGCCCTACAGCAGGAGGGAAATCCCTGCAGAAACACCTTTTATCAGTTGAATATCTGAACAATTCCCGAGTTACTAACTTATTAAAAAATTATTGAGTGAAATTTCAACAATGAGGGAATTTCCAACATCTGGACAAAATCAGAACATATACAAAATTCTAACACTCAAGAAATAACAACTAATTTTAAAAATAGAAATTCACTCCCATAATCTCCTTATCTGGTAAGTGATATGCCTAATATTTAGGTCTTATAACTAACCATGACTTTAAAACATGTAAATTGTACTATTACTCTGATACCCTTACCATCAAATGATCTTCAGAGATTTATAATATAACAATTGAAAAACTCTTTCTTGTTTCAGAGTCTATACTAAAATACTGCTGATAATCTTACTGATAAAATATAAACACATGAAAACTAGAAAAGGTTGTCAACACATTACACAGCAATTTTAGGTATTGTGGAAAATAGCCTTCCACAATTGAGATGATTCGAAGCCCTTAAAGAGCCCATTAAATGTTAAGCTAGCACTACAATTAAGAAACCAATTATTCCTTTTACTGAAAAATTGAAGTCATCTCTTTCAATGGAAGTTTTCAGAGAGCTATTCCAAAGAGTAATCAATAAAAACTATAAGTTAGCATTTATCCATAAAAAAACATGCATCATACTTGTAATATGTCTTCTGTCGCATTTATTGAGTGACTGATCTAAACTAGATGTGATGAAGGAGTTCAGGAGTGGGCGTTGCAGATGGTAGTTGCTCTCAATGCTACCGCCGAGATTGTCTGTGCAAACAAGGAATTGATGAGAGAAAAATGAGTGACAGTAATAAGGACACATAGCAAAAACAATTACATGACAAAGAATAATTTGATAAAAGCCACACTTCAACACATTAAGATTGTAATAGAGGAAATATTTTACAAAAGACATGCCCATTCACCATTCTCCATTTCTGCTTAGAAATAAGAGCAAAATTGGAATGAAAATTTTTGAAAGCTAATATCAACCATAAAGAAAATGAAAGACTGGAGATGCTTATTTAGTAAGTAACAATTATTGGGCTTATGAAATATGAAAACATTCATTTAGAAATTTAAATGAGAAAACATTCCAACAACAGCTTACTTAAATGTGAGCAAATAGATTAAAATATATATTTTCCAAGTAAACATGCTTAGGAATGTAAAGGAATAAACTATATTTGCCAATTATCTAGGCTGCAAAAATATTTATGTGAAACAATGAAATGTAATTGATAGAAAAATTTTACTTAAAAAAGGCAGCATAAAAACTGTAAAAGATATTTTCATCTGATAGATGAACAAAAGATAGAATTTTTGGTACATTCAACAAATTAATTCCGAAGCTTATGTGATCTTACCCACAAAATGGTATACTCCTGCAAAAGGATCATAAAATGACAAAGATGACAATTTTATAGAAGGCCTCTTTACTTTGAAGTCTGAAATAATTTTGCCATCTTTGTACATCAGAAATTAAACGAGAATTACTAAAAAATTTTATTTTTATTTTAAAAATTTTCACCAAGTCAATTCACTTATATAAAACATATCATTTAATAACGCGATCATACCTCACAACCTCTTCTGAGAGATTCAAGTTTATTAGTAGCTTTTTGAGTTTCTCAGTTCTGAATTACTCTTTCCTTACAAACAAACATTCTTAACTACCTTTAAAAGTTTATATATAACAGAAAACCTTTCATGTCTTGTCAAGTTTCTC
Organism: Ladona fulva; assembly: GCA_000376725.2. Lineage (NCBI taxonomy): Eukaryota > Metazoa > Arthropoda > Insecta > Odonata > Libellulidae > Ladona > Ladona fulva. The sequence goes on from KZ308178.1 coordinate 246,521, forward strand.
TTCTGATATCTTGCTAAGCCATTTTAGGAATGCACTAACTTCTGGTGGTTTCAAACTCTTGCCAATTCTTGTTGCAAATTGTTGGAAATTTTTTAATGCTCCATAGGAATGCATCCTTGATTGTACGAGTATAAAAGGAAGCTCTTCAACTAAATTCATGAGCATCCAATGGAATTTAAATAAAATAAATTTTACTAATTACATAAAATATTAAGCCAAATATCATCTATTAAGTTTGATTCAAACAAAAGTTTTTAAGGTAATGTCACATATTGCAAAGCTTTCTACTGAAATACAGTAATACCATGTAAATAAGTAATTCTTTTGGATTTTCTATGAAAATTAAGAGGAAAATAAGTTCCACTACAAAAACCAAGATTTCCCCTCTTTATTTCAAACATTGATTTATGAAAGCTACTAGTAAAATGAATGAAGATCTATTTTGTAGCACAGTTTTAAATTCCACAGTTTTTCTGGGTCTATTGAATCAATGAAAAGATTTCTGTAGTTTTGCAAGATATTTATTCTTATTATTAATAACATATGTCTAAAATCACCCAATTGACATATGTCATGCAATTCCTTTGCTATTAAAAAATGGAATGACAACTAAGTAACATTTCATACCACAGAAATTTGGCACTTGATATAGTCCATCACTGATTCTTGCTTGATGAAATGCTACTGTAAAAGTACACTACAATGTAGATAATATGTTAAACAAGCAAGGTTTCAGTAAACATCAACATTTTGCAAGTCTCTCAAATTTAACAAGTAGAAAAAGTTTCTATAAATTTCCTCTTAAAAAAATAAACAGTAACCTTTAACTTTCAGTACAAATGACCATTAAATTTTTAGGAAGATAGACAGTTATCAGCATTTTATCATGCTTAATTTGACCATCATTCATATCTATTATCAGACATTTTTTATGAGTATTATAGAAAGATGGGTAAATAATTGTTCTGCAGTTGATGGAAAAAAACCAAAACTGTGCAGTTAAAAATCACAGAAAATTGTCACGCATATAACAAGCTCCTAAGTAAATGAAGATGGTCACAAAGGCTATATGATGTAATATAAAACATGTTATGAATTGAATTTCAAAAATATGAACACCAATGTCACCAGGCAACCAATGGCACAATCATGTAGCAGTGTCTCATCAAACTATAAATTATCCTACAACTTTTCTTATAGAACCAATGGCAATACATTTGGTAATCAACAAAGTAACCACCGTGATATAAGAGTTGGCAAAATAACTATTATGGAGAAATTATAGAGTATTACTGTAAACTTTGTCAGCAGGTTGAGCATAGGTATTTTAAATCATGGAATATCTTAAGCAAAACCTATCCAACACAAAGTTAACTTGTAGTTTTACTTTTCAATTGCTCAATCAATAATCATCAAAAAAGGAATTATTTCCCTAAATTGTTGCATTGCTGATTATAGCTCAAACGCCATATTGCTCAAATGGCAGGCTCTTAGTTGCCAATCATTTGAGTCACGGTATGTGGCTCTTTAGCTCTCCNAAATATATTCTTTTAGCAAATGATACGCCATAAAATAAACTCAAGCAAATCCACATAGTGCACTAAGGCTGAAATTTCTAAAAAAAAACATTCAATAGGATAACACATTGCATATTTTGATGCCAAACATGTAAAAAAAACATATGCAAGAAAAGCAGATCTGGCATAGTGTACATATCTACCAAGCAGGCATCTTACCTGAAACTTCTCATCCTAAACAGGGTTTTTCTTACTCTTTCTCAAAAGGTTCTACATACATACAATTCAGATGCTTCAAAAACAAAGAAAAACTTGACAATCAAAATAAAATTCGAAGCATAACAAAATAGAGTTGCATTTGATTTCAAGTGTTATAGTAAACATGGAAACTATAAAACTAGTTACGATTGCAATCATCTTATCACGAGTTTTAAAAATATTCTTATCTCAATGGATGGAAAATTCTTATTTGTGTTCCTAAAACCACAGATTAATTTTCATCACCAAAAGCATTCACAGAAGTTTGAGACAATGTTGCATCTTTTAAACATTTGATAAAACTAATCTCATGCAAAAACGTTTGGCAGTAAAAATCCTCAAATATTAACCTAATAGTGGACAAACGCAGAGGTATTAAAGAATCTACATTTTATCACATTATAATGGAGCTGTTTGTCTTCTTAATGGACAATATCCACATGGAGACAATATAGGAAGACATAAATGGAATACACAGAAGTCTAAGGCACATCATGAAATTTCTTCTTTGAAAACACTAATCACTATACTCACTTAAATCCTCACCAAGTCATGTCCATATTTTTGCCTGCCATGCATGCTAAGTCATACAACAGAAGCAAAGTTTGCAGGCTTAGCATAGTCAACCACAAAAAATACAAGTTGTTTAACCACAGTGTCTAGCATTATATATAAACAGTGCACTGAAATTAATGCTCCATCAATTAACATTTTCCTGAGATTTATGAAACCAGATGTATCACTGAGGCAGGATGGTTTTCCAGAGTATTATCAAAATATTAAGTTCCTATAATGAGCCTGGCAAAAATCTTCAATGCAACATACTCCATGACACTATTCCATTAATAATTCTTGACCGGAATATAATATAAAAGCTCAACTAAATGCATCAAATTTTGGAGTGGTATTTTAGGATGCTAACATAAGAGGAGTTTTTGGAACGCTTCCTGATAACTGACACCCTAAATCAAAGAATAAAGTTTAAATGTCTTTTCAAATAAGAAAGCATTAAAAAAAGCTTTTTTTTACATGAAATGACTGAGTTAAAAGCACCCGGTACATTTTTTTTACATATCATGCAGATGTTGCTATGAGAGGCTTCGTCGTGCCATTAGGAAAGTCAAGGACAATGAGGAACTTTCAGGAATGCTTAAAAACAAAGGTCTTCAATCACTAGGTTCCCCATCTACAGGTGGAGATGATGAGTTAGGGTCGAAGTATAATGAAACAATGCCATGCTTTTTACAGAAAGCCCACCACCATCGGAAACCAGAGAGACCAGTGAAACGGAAGTCTGGGTCACGCTCCTGCCTCAGTTTCTCAACAAAACTAACAACTGCTGCCAGAGATTTTTTTGTCCTTCTATTGTAGGGCAAAATAGATGTCTGGCAACAGTACTCTAGGACTGCTTTCTCCTCATCACTAGTAAGTCCTGCCTCTTCCAACACCATCATTCGTTTAGATTTTCCCAGAATATTATCATATAAAGTCCCTTTTGGAATGCCAAAACGAGCAGAAGCCTGGGTGAATCGCATCTTCTGCGTGACTACAGCGCGAATAGCTTCCTGAAGTTGATCTTGCGTCCAGGCGGGCGCTTTCAGTTTCCAGAGAGCGGGGCAATCTAAGAAACATAAAATAAAACAGGGACTAAAAATCTACTGTCTAAAGGAAGTTTAGGAAAAGTAAAAGTGATGGTTACAGGAACAAAAAAAAACTAAAATTGTAAAGAAAGAAAAAGAGTTATCTCCAAGTGATGGTCCATTCAAAGAGAGAGGAAAATAGAGCTATGATGTGGAGGGGAAGCTGCTCTGAATATTATTCAGTACTTTCAGTTGCATATAAAAAGAAGTATGCTACATTCATCAAAGCAAATTAAACATAGACAACAAAAATTACAAATATATGAAGAAAATATGAAACAAGTGGTGATCTTGAATTTTCAGCAAGGAATCAAGTGAATTGCTGAAAATCTGAGGTAAAGAGGAGTTATGCTGATGTATGAAACATTAGAAGCGAACAGTATTAAAATAAAATAAAAGAATAACAAAATATAATTTGGTACTACGAGGTAAATATTATTTGCAGAAGATTTTTAAATTGCAAAAGTGTATTAAAAAGTTAATAGATTTCATAACCTAAAATATGCAACTTAAACTTATGAACGTAGCAAAAATAAGATTTTTTTTTGTAATGACATCACTGGAAGTTTTAAGATCCATAATAATGCATTTAGTTAGCATATGTTAAAAAGTATTAAATTCTGAATGAGTGAAAGTTGTGCAAAGGTAGGATGAAATCACAAAATTGATTACAGACTGCAGAGATACAAAATTCTTTATATGATGTTTTCAACACCAAAAGACAATCAATCCTAGTAACTCACAATACTTCTTAATAATCGCTAAGCATTTCATGAATAGAGCATAAAAATGCACAAATTTGATTTACTGGAGACACTTTCAAAAATATTCAAAACTAAAACAGATTTAAGTGATTCATGCCATTTAAAATTCAAAAAGCTATAAAACTGTACATAAAATACCTAATACATTGATTAAAAAAGAGAATGTCATGTAATAAAATAAAAGAAACTGATATAAAAATGAAATTATTTATATGAATTGTTGCATCATCCAAAAAACCTGAAATGAGATTTCAGGATTTCTCCAACATTTCATTTGAAACAAAATATTAAATATATTCTTTTAGCAAATGATACGCCATAAAATAAACTCAAGCAAATCCACATAGTGCACTAAGGCTGAAATTTCTAAAAAAAAACATTCAATAGGATAACACATTGCATATTTTGATGCCAAACATGTAAAAAAAACATATGCAAGAAAAGCAGATCTGGCATAGTGTACATATCTACCAAGCAGGCATCTTACCTGAAACTTCTCATCCTAAACAGGGTTTTTCTTACTCTTTCTCAAAAGGTTCTACATACATACAATTCAGATGCTTCAAAAACAAAGAAAAACTTGACAATCAAAATAAAATTCGAAGCATAACAAAATAGAGTTGCATTTGATTTCAAGTGTTATAGTAAACATGGAAACTATAAAACTAGTTACGATTGCAATCATCTTATCACGAGTTTTAAAAATATTCTTATCTCAATGGATGGAAAATTCTTATTTGTGTTCCTAAAACCACAGATTAATTTTCATCACCAAAAGCATTCACAGAAGTTTGAGACAATGTTGCATCTTTTAAACATTTGATAAAACTAATCTCATGCAAAAACGTTTGGCAGTAAAAATCCTCAAATATTAACCTAATAGTGGACAAACGCAGAGGTATTAAAGAATCTACATTTTATCACATTATAATGGAGCTGTTTGTCTTCTTAATGGACAATATCCACATGGAGACAATATAGGAAGACATAAATGGAATACACAGAAGTCTAAGGCACATCATGAAATTTCTTCTTTGAAAACACTAATCACTATACTCACTTAAATCCTCACCAAGTCATGTCCATATTTTTGCCTGCCATGCATGCTAAGTCATACAACAGAAGCAAAGTTTGCAGGCTTAGCATAGTCAACCACAAAAAATACAAGTTGTTTAACCACAGTGTCTAGCATTATATATAAACAGTGCACTGAAANATTTATTATAATTTCACATATATGTAATCCTAAACTTTTTCTAAACACATGACACAGAATAATGATTATTAACATAAATGCTACTTGAATCCAAGAACAATTCAATCATTTTTCAAGGATTCATCAGCTAAATCCTGTTTGCTTTGATATAAACATTAAACATCAGAAGAGAGGGTCTTTTGTAATCAAAATTAAACTTCCTTGATAATTTCAGAGGATAATATAACATGATGAAGGAACTAGTAGGGATTATGCCAACCCTTGGTTGACTGCATGCTACCAGGGAATCTTGGAAAGAGAGACACGCAAGAACTTGAAATTTTACACACTCGTACATATTTAAATACTCTTACAACTAATGGGAAAGAATCCCCCTGAGAATATCCCTCTTTTTACATCCTACTGGTAGGATGTAAATATTTGTTTAACTGAGATATTTCTTTCAGAATATGGCTAAAAATGTTCATCTAGAATTAACTTCACTGTAGCAGCATCAGTTCAGATTCATCTTTTTAGAATCTATACCTATTTCAGCTTCTTAAAATTGAGTTCTACTTTAATTTCATTTGGGAATTATTTTGCAAATAAATCCTCCATTTCTCTCCTAAACCCACCCTTCCCTGCTTAATGATGCTGAATGACTGGTCCAACTGACACAACCTTTTCTTTTCCCTACACTCAGAAATTGGCTATTTATCCTTAATATCTTGCATCTTTCAAACTAACCCACATGTTTCATGCTAATAAATATTGAAACTACTAAATATTTTCCCAAATGTGCTGAAAATTCACGTTTCAGATTTTACAAACAGAGAGAACAACTATACTGCCATGAATTATTCGTCTTTAATATTACGCTTGACTTTTATAATTAGCACCTTTATGAATTTTTATCCTTTTCTCCTGCTGTGAAATGTTTATTTGAAACAGTCAACTAACGAAAAGGTAACCAAGATGTCATATCGTTCATAAATTGCCAAACCTTTGGATGTTTGAGGATGAAATAAACAGCTAGAAGTTTAAACCACTGACGTAAACGATGGTAAATGTATAGGTAGGGTAAAAAGAAGAGAATGCAACCAATGCAGTCATACTGAAAGATCGTTAATTCGTCGACCAGCATTTCACGGATGCCAACTGGCGATAATTGAGCTAAATGATAGAAGTGAACATTGAAATAACACTAAGAAGTGGAATTTACAATATTAAACTTTCGAGGACCTAAACAATGCAAAACCCTTTCATAGCAATGGTCGCCAGAAGTACTTCAAAGCTACCATTTTAAAACAGAACACGGGAATTCAAATTCAAAGATTTTTATTTCTAATGAAATATCCTGCAAAACTAATGCGGATGTATGAAAAATTTGTGTACTTCTCTTTATATAAAAATCAAAAGATCGTTTTAATGGCAATTATTATGTGTCCATCCGAATAGAAATGAAATGCAAATGCCACAATCCTAAACTACCCTCTCGTGTTTGTCGAAAGAGGTCATATTATCATTCTGCTAACTCCGAATTAGGTCACTGAATTGAGACGAAATAGGTAAAGGGATTCATAAAGAGATGTGATCGATGATACCAAAATACAGGTCGAATCCCAATCCGAAATATTGGGGCGATGGTAAAATTCTTTCCTTCGGCAGTGAGAAAACGATAGCGATCTTTTAACGCAGTTCCATTTCTTGACAATGAGTGCTATAACGGACACGAACAACGCGTTTTTTAGCGTAAGGATCAGGAATGGAGTTGGAAAGGCACTAAAATTGATAGAAGGCGGCAAAGCGCCATAAACTAAGTGCCACAGTGAGTTATGAGCCTTTTTTTCTGCACAGCGAGCGGGGGCCTCACGAAGAGACAAGAAGGCATGATGGGGGAGAGGTGTGTTTCAACGATGGGTGCGTGAGTACACGAAAATCGCCAAACCAAAGAATTGTTTTACAAGGAAGGGATTATGGAGAACACTTTTCCAACTCTCACTGCCACGCAACGACAACGCGCCTTCTTATATAAACATATTTATGTTACTCAACTAGTAATAAGTTATACGCATTTGGTGCAAGTGTCGCGTATATGCACTAAGTGTACGTTATTCATAAAGAAAACCGTCATTTTCGATGGCATTCAATTTCCCGTTCCATATTATTAACCCAATTAATAGAAACCTCGAGGTACGGCATAGAGTAATCTGGTCTTTCTCAATATTATCGACAGAATGAAAATTCAAAGCAGTATTTTATATCCGCATAGGTGTTTGGAGAAATTCCTAGTTCAAGGGGCTGCCTTCAACATTTGAACTCCCTTTGATGAGTCCGCACATACATGGGCGTAAATACATACAAATTTATCAATCACCAGAGAGGAGGTCGCAAAGGCAACTGCTTCTCCGTCGCCGGAGGCCTTGATTTCCGCAGAAACTTACCGGTGATGGAGGACGTAGAGGCGCCGAGCCAAGCGTGGGAAGTCTCCAAAAGCTTTGCCTGTAAGAAGAAGAGGAGAGGAAAGTTAGTCATCGACCAACAAAACAGAGGAGGTCCACAGTAAAATAAAATAAACATAATTATAGGGCTGAAAAATTTAACAAGTGTACATCATGCATGCATAAGAAGAGAACTGAAGGTAATGGATAAAAGACAAGAGGTTCGGTAAACATAGTGTGTGCAGTTGAAAACAAGAAAGGCCAATAAACTAAGTTATGCGCAGTTTAAGAGAAGAGGAACAAATGGTTTGTTTGCATACCTAGTATACACGAAAATATTTACTAAATTTTATTTTCATTAGCTACAAATATTTACAGAAAAATTCACAACCCAATTTTTAAATAGGCAATTTCAGCTTGCACTTGATATTTCCATTTTCAATTTCAACCCCGAGTTCAACTTAAAGGTGTAAACAATCACTTTATTAGTTGAATTCACTCGGTAAGTATCATTCAAAGAGTCTGAGGGTGCTTACTTGAGTTTCGTCTAAAATTTCCGGGCAAATGTAGCGAGATCCTAAATTACAGCTATTTCCCAAATAATTCTCCTCTGAAGACAAATTTTTTTGAGAGCTCAATTTAAACAAATTCGCAAATTACAGTGACTTAATTCAGCCTAAAATTAGGCTTAGAAAGGAAAAATACTAAAATAAAACGAAAAGACGAAATTTAAAATTAGAAAATTTCCAATGGAAGGAAAGTACGGATGTTAGCTATTTTATCAAAATGTATACTTCAGTTTTGATTATATGTTGATTAACATTAATTGCTAAGTTCGTGTCTACGATATACCTCCATAGAATAATTCTTTACTTTCTTTTCAGCTACGGCACAATGGCAGCCTTTCAGACAGAAACAATGAGACACACACTTTTGTGCGCGAGGCATTATGGGAAGAAGTGAGCGAGAATTAATGTGTGCACGCGCAGAGTGAACGAAGTAAATGAGGTGGGAAGAGAATTAATTATTAAACGGCGATTTATTATTTCAATAGTTCTCTTGCGACTTCTTCACGCCAAAACTTACAAAAAAGACGTCGACGTAGGATGAAGAAGAGGCGAATTTTTTTCATTAATGCAATGCCTAAATAATGCAAAGACAACTTCGCCTTTCAGACTCAGGGACTCGAACACGTGGCCTCTTCATAATTTCTTCAATGAATAAACGTTAGTGCGAATAACGAGAATTTATGCAGCCGCGACGGGAGGTTTCGTTGAGCTGCGAAGTGATTAGCGGAGAATCCACGATGGGGAAAAGATCATAGAGAGCATCGATAAATGAGAAACACAAACAATTACTTCCGTTTAAGAAATCAGAGGAACAAGCAAGCTCTTACAGAAATAGCCGAATGTAAACCTGAACGCTAAAGGATTCTACTAACTGTAAGTGGCCCGTGTTTGTTAAAAAAAAAGTATTGTTAAAAGTACTTCGACAGGTCATTTTGCGCGTGAGCCCCCGGGAATCGAACCCGGAGCCGCTTCCAACGAAGTCGAACTGTTACCCAAGTAACTATCCGAAGGCCCCAGGATCGGTTTTTATAAAATTTTAATGATGATTACGGATGAAGTTGAATAAAATTAATATAAATCAAAGAAATTTTCGCAGGAAAATGGAAAAGCTTTTGATAAATGGAAGCCTTGACTCATAAAAGAATTCCGTTTACAAGAATTACTTGTAAACGGAAGTGATCAAACATCCCTTTGCGCTTGTACTTCGTACAGACTTCCGTCATTCGCTCTAAAATCTTATCGTTTTATGCACGACATTGAAAAATAAGCTACTTTCAACGCTGAAATAACACCAGATATTGCTTCTTATAAAATACTGAAAATTTTACAGTGAAAAGTGGGTCGGTTCCTTATCATCATCATCTCTTCCGTGAGTAAATAGCTCAATGTCTTGAGAAAGAAGAATAAAATTGCAAAAGTAATACTTAGAGCCTGAGCCTTACCTGAAGAGTACGAACAGAACGCATAAAATTAAAAGGGAATCGGAATTGAGCGATTACAAATGAGCTTCGTAAAGCATCCACCCGAAAATTCCAGGCTTGAGTCCTGGTCCTCTTAGACTCTTTACATGTCCATTTTTTCTTAGGATTTTCCCTAGGTGCACGCCTTTACATGCAAAGTCACCTTTATCCTTTTCCTCAGAGATTAAAATCACTTTAAAAGTTCAAATAATTAGATCGTTCAACAATTAAAGCGATCAAAAGTACAATCAAAGCGCACTTTTCCGATAGTGTTTTACGAATTACCGAAGACATCTCAGAAGAATCTCTTCTTCGGTAGGATTGCTTCCGCGGAGATGTGACCCGAAAATTACGGAAACAAATCCCGACTCTTTTCTTTTCCGAATACAGCATCTTAACCCATGGCCGTACCATTTCGATAACTCTCTCCGGATTGATAACCAGACCGCAGCATTTGAAGAAAGAGATAGCGTTACGCCACTTCGTGCCATCTCAAACTCGAGGAAAAGACGACATCGATCGCGGGTTGCGGAAAAAATGAAAACAAAAGAAAAAGACAAAGCGCATACACAAGCGCACGCTGGAATCGACACTTGCAGTAAAGGAGGCCAATTACATATAACGACGAAGGGCAGAAAATTTATCGAGAGAGAAGGAAGCACGAGAGAGAAGAGGGAACCATTAGTTCTTATGGCTGCGGGGCAATAAAAAAGCATAAGAGAGAAAGGGTTGCGAAAAGCGGACAAGAGTCTCAGTTCCGAGTTCCCCATACAGTAGGGAAATGGGGAGGGGAAACATTTTAACACCCTGGAAAGCAAATAAGAAGAGGGGAAGTGAGAAGTCTTCACGGCTTGCAGAGGTGGGAGTGCAGAGGATGATTTCTGCAACGTGGGTCGTCGAAGACTGACGGAGATCTCCTGAAAAAGGATAGACGAGTTGGCAAGGATAAGTGTAGCCAAAAGAGACTCTTTGGCGACTCAGAATGCCCCGTTTTAAGTAACTAAAAGGTCTAAATTTTCGACGTTTGCCAAAGAACACGCGATAGGGTAATGCACCCTATGATTTTAATATTTTCAACGTTGAAAATACAACTAAAATCTTACGGATTGCTGAATGGGAGACTAAGAGAGATTTTTCATTGCCGACTCGTAAGCAATGTTTTAGCCCTCGCGAAGTTAGTTAAGAATTTAAGAATACACGAACAGATTCACTGTAGGAAATTTAAGCAGCAGTACTGAGTCCATTACTATCCTTGAAGCTTCGTAAAACTGAAGGTTAATTTTATGCTATGATTTCAATTTTATCATAAAACTTCGAGCTTTCCGATCAAAAAGAGGATGAAGTCCTCATAGTAAAAAACGAAAATCAGGAACTTTTTATCACGTATTGATCTAAATAGACCACAAAATTCCTCTAATCTCAAACGGAATTTACAAAGAGGAAATGATCACTTTAAAAATTGCCTTACACGATAGCCAACGGTAAAAAAAACTCTTGAGAAAATTTAATTAATAACCAACTGAATTCAATACTGCTAAGTTGTTCAAGAAAATACAACAGCAAAGAATTGTGTCGGTCAAGTTCATTGCGAAAGAGTCATAGAGAATAAGTCAGCATTAATCCGAATAAACGGTCACTACTAATCGTGAATGTGGCCGATGCAGATAAATGCGACTAAAATGGCGTCTAAAACAGATAAAACGAGAAGTATAACGTATGGAGAACTGAAGTAAAGAAGGGAGCACACTCACAGATGAACTCATTTCATATGCCTTCTTTTCCTGAGCCCTTTCTGTCTTTCTATATATTTGAAAAAAAACTTTTGTAACCCTGCCTGAGAAGAAGAGTTAATACCATGGTCGCAGAATAAACTCTTGGTGGTACGGATAAAAGTTATTATTCTCTTATTATTCTCATCGTAATGGAAACCTACCTCGAAGTGAAGCCGGAAAGAATTGATAGTGAAAATTGGCGTAGTAAACCGTCGTTCAAGCTGAATACTTTACAGCTACTGGTAACAGAAGGCATTCGACATATTGAATATAAACGACAAATTATGCTGCAAGAAATAAGGCGACATGAAAATATGTTCAGCGATCAGAGCACTTAGTAACTGTAGTCTACAGAATAAGAAAAATTTTTACTAATTTTAAAAGCATATCCTCGATGTTATGCAGTCCACAAAACACCCATGCGATGGCCACATGATGGTTTAGACCAGGGTTTCCCAAAGTGTGTTCCGCGGAACACTGGTGTTCCACGAAGAGTTTTTAAGTGTTCCGCGGAAACTTACGAAGAATGATAATTCTTGTATGAATTTCAGTTTTGAATTAAGAAAAAGTAACCTAGGTTACTGATATAATTGATAAAGACTAAATATAAAGATAATATTGACTATAATTGATAAAGTGTTCCGCCGGAGGTAAATTTTGGGAAACTCTGGTTTAGACATTTCCAACTTTGATCGTAAAACGAAATTAAAACGTTCAATATCTTCTTAACAACAGCTTCGATGGAAGTTAAAAAAGTCTAACTTAGAAACCGCTCGGGAGCCAACATTTTCAACGCTGTGAATTTTTTATTTTTCCCGCGCGTTTGACGAAAAAGCTGCATCTTGACGCCTTGGAGGTGAAAGGTACGATATGAAGAGGCGTGGGTGGGAAGGGGTGTTCCTCACGCAACCCTCTCTTCGGAGGAAAGGAGAGAAGGTGTCGCGGGGCCACACCCTCCACCTGCCATCATTAAAAAGCGAGTCCTCTCTTCGCTGTGTGGGAAACTCGGATTGAAAACGGAAAAAACCTAACGGAGGAAAATAATAAACAAACCAGAAAAATAACAATAAACTACACACGCACGCCTCCGGAACGAGTTGAGATGTTGCGTGATGGCTCGCCAGCGGACCCACACTCCATCTCTGGGCAATTTATTCAATTAGAGAAACCGGGTTTAATTTTGAGTCGAGGTGGGCCCTGGGGGGTGGAGGCAGCTAGGGCGAAAAAAGAATTCCGTGATTTATGACTCCAACTGTCCGGTATATCGTCCGGGAAAATCGGTGCCGGAGATATGAAAAGGGTGTGTTCCTCTTCTGGGAAGGCGGATCCCTCAAGGGAGTTTGGTTGCTTTTTTGCGGAAATATTGTTTATTGCCGGTACGAAAATGGGAGGGGGTCTATTTGTTGTGATTGGGGGAAGGCGGGCTTCCGGAGGGCCAGATTGGATGTCCTGAGGGGACGTCATTTTATTTAAACGTAAGTCGGGCGATAAAAGAGGAAAAGCTCGGCCATTGATTGAGAACGGTCAGAGAAATTCCAATTTTCCACCCCTTTAGCAGTACATTGCATGAGCAGGAATTACTTCATTCCTCAGACGTAACGGCGGTTGGCGTGCAAGTGAAGAGTTGCGCCTCCCAACTCATTTCGAGAGATGTTTAGTAATGAATCTGAAATATTTTTAATTTTTCATTCGCTTCGCCGTCCGATTCGTATTCACGGTTTTATGAAGTGATGAATTGTCCACGTCACGCGACGGGCACCAATCTGAAGATGAGCCGAGATCTTTTGAGAGTTATTATGCGAAATACCGCATTAAGAGGAACCACAAAGGAATTAAAGTCACGCTTTGTTAATTCCATCTCGTGCGATATCGTTTCAGTCTCGAGATTTAGACCAAGGGTGCCAACGCGAAACTGAATTAGAGGTCTTCTAAACTAAAATTTCTATCAGAAAACCATACGTGGATACGTACAATCCCGGATGAGGATCAAGACAGCTTACGGTACTGGTGATTTTTCAAACGTCTTTTGGTACAGGATAAAGGAAATTGTACCCTTCAGTTTCTTACTTCGTATTCTTGTTCACGGCTGTGTTAACGTGAAAGCTTCTGATTTATGATAGATGCTGAATAGTAGCATTCGTCATAGTAACTCCTTTTCGAGTACTATGAAAAGTTTAATTCATGCGGCTATTGTGAAGCACTTATGAGAACTTTTTCTATAACACATTCTGGCTCAGAGAGGAGAGCAAGAACTACCTCACTCCTCATCCTGCCTAGTAAACCTCAATTTCTCGTTTCGCAGCTAATAATGGAGCGTGTGAGGGTACAACCTGCCATTGGGCTGATGTCTTTGCAGAAGCAATTGGTGATCAAACAGTAGTAGTAGTATTGTTAAAAGTGCTTCGACAGCTTAGGTCATATCGCACGTGGGCCCCCACCGGGAATCGAACCCGGGATCGCGTTCACCGAAGTCGAACGCGTTGCCCACTTGGCTAGTGGTGATCAAACAATGGTCACTCTTGGGACGTTAGTCTCAAAGTTGCAATTCCATAACGACAGCATTTATTTGCACTACCTATTAATGAAATCTGTTCTATGATGTCTAGTTCTATGCGATTGCTTATGTACTTATCGACTGCGCATTTATTACGGCTATTTATTATAGTTATTTTTTTCTTATAAAGTTCTTTCACATCTCTTAGCTATTACTCTCAGTAAGTTTTCGTAAGTTTTCTTGCGGGTGTTTTTCTGCAGTGGATAATTCTTCTCTAGGAATCTCCTAGTTTTTTTACAACAAAACTCTCCTCTCCATTTTTATTTTCTGTTATATTTAAAAAATAATAACTGCATGGAATATGACGATCGGTTAGATGGAAGGAGATTTTAGATTCAAACTCGCCCAAATAATATTATTACTATTGATAATATTATTATTATCATTAAAGTAACTGTGGCCACTTCAGAGAAATTTACCAAAATATTCCTTCATAAAACAGGACTAACTGTTCCGTAAATTAAAAGTATCATTCGTAATCATACTCGGTTAAAAATTCGAAAAGTATTAATAAAACAAGGAATAAGCATCCGAGAAATGAGGAAGAAGAAACAGAGAAATTTAAAAGAATATAATAAAAAGAGAGGGGAATCTTGATTGGAAAGGAGACAACACCGGGATAGTAAAAAAACACAAATAGCGGAGGGAAATCGAGAAAAGAAAAGAAGAAAGGTCGGAATTACGGATGATGTTAAGGTGGAGAAATTATAAAAAGATACAGGGTGAGAAATGCAGGAGAAACGCCAGAGAATAAGACACAGACTAACGGGGAGTCAGCCTTTCTGAGACGATTTTAAGACTTTTTTTTTGAAATTATGCACGCACATAACTTTACATAGTTGGAAGAATATAAATTTAAGATTTTCCATAAAATAAATTTCTAATTTTATCGTCTTCGTCCTTTCATTCACGAGAGCAAAGTTGAAAGCTGTAGCTTCCATACATTTTTCTATTCCTATCCAAAGCGAGCGGATTTTGGGTACGCCAAAGTAAAGTATCCTCGGGGAAATGAACTCAGTCTTTGTCAATTGACTGGAGAAGCTGTTTCAATTTCAAACCCACTCGTCTCTCGAAAAATACCACTAAAGGTAACCAACTTTTCCCGCGATCACACACGGAAAAGAAACCCACGCGATATCTAAGGGGAACACATGGCAAAAAATCATCCGAGCAGCGTATTTCCTGCAGAAAACACACGTAATCCGACCGCCGATCCGACCCACCCACACACAAACACAAAAGCGTAACCTTTGGCGCGTATTTCGGAAGTCTGAACGGAAAAAAATAATTCCCAACGAATGTTTCGGGCGCGCGTGCCCCAAGGCAGCGATTTTGTTCCCGAAAGCATGCCCGAACGCAGTCATTTTTTTCTCCCAAACCCCGCAATGTCGAACGAATCAAGAATTATTTCAGGTCAAAAAGCGTCGCATCCCATCCCTTCTCTTTGTAGAGAAATTCACCTTTTTCACAAAGGACGAGTTTAACTTTTTATTCCGCTATCGGGATGGCCACAGGAAGGGATTGCAAAGGGGGTGCAAAGGATACGATAGAGAAAGGTACTGCACTGATCCGGACCATCGCTACCCCCAAGTCACCTACTTTGAAGACGTAACAAAAGCGAAGCTGCTCCCGCAACAATAAGTAAAATAAAGAGAGAACGAGAGACAATACCGAAATACAAAAGAAAGAAATAATGAAGTATTTGGGGAAATACCTGTAAACGCAGTCTGTTCAGAGAAAATGTGACGAACCGAGGCCGTTGGGTCTGATTCCTAGAAATATATCGCAGATTTATTTCATAAAAAAGAGGAAATGAATCAATCTTTGGAAAGGACTACAAAATCCAAAGAGGAAAACGTAAAACTATCGTGCTAATGGTGGGTAAAAAAGTTCTAAGGAAAGTAACACAAGCAACTCTTTCGCACTCCATTTTGGCATTACACATTTAGTAACGCCCCCTTGCCACACGCCATAGGGTGGCTCGAAGAGTACATATGTACATGTAGTAGAGATTTTCGAATTATGTAGGCAATTCTCGATAAGAGAAATTTCCACAGTAAGTAGACAAAAACAAATTCTCTTCTTCCAAGAAGTAATGGAAGCTAAAGATTTGATTAACTGTCAAGATATTTACAAAATAGAGACAGCTAACAAATATTTAATATAAGTTTTACGTCGATTTTTGGCTGAACCAGTGATGGGAAACCTGCAACTTTTAGGCCATACGCGGATTTTCCGGGTGTCTTTCGTCACTTACTGAAACAAATGAAAACGCAATTATTTAAATAAATCTGTTCTCGATTTCGTCAATTAAATCAGGCGCAAATGAAATAAAAATACTCTACCTGGTGTTATATTGAGATTGAATCCTTTATCCCTCGTTCTACTTCAATACTGAAGTACCCGAATGTAGGTAATACTCGACTCAAAGTCTAATAGTATCGGATGCAGCGAAAGGGTACATACGGCCTTCCGATGATAAAATGTTCCATTCCCTTTTGCTAAACCCTTTCTCAAGTCTTTGACTCAGGCCCTGTATTGTAATATATACTTAAAATGGACTTAAACTAATGTTTACTTTAGGGCTGTGTGTTATGATGGTTTGTTACAGTTAAATAGAAGATATAGTTAATCTCCACGCTAATCCATCATATGTATGGAAGATAAACTATAATCTTCGCTTTAACTACAACAAACTATCATAATGCCGTGACCTAAAGTAAATGAAATAAAAGTCCATTTTCAGTACACATTATAATACAGGCCCTTATGTGTCACAGCTTACCTTTAAGGTGGAAAATATAAACAAATATTTGACAAGGTCAACAAATGGGAGGAATCGATCTTTATAAATCTTTTTTGCACCTCAATCGAAAATCCAATCTGAGCTGAGCCAGAAACATTATTATGCAAGAGACGAAAAAGTACAATGGGGACAGCACAACGGGGCCCTTGCTGTGGTTGTTGGACAGCGTAAGGGACAATCCAAAGTATCACCGATATCAATTCTTACCTCAGAGAACATTCCAGAACTCTCTCTACTCCACAATAAAACTAAGGATAAAAAAATGTGTCTGATAGTCACAGTATTTTTGTAAAAGAGGAATTTTCGCCAAATTAAATTTTTAGTCAACAATAATTCAGTCACATTACATTGAGTATAACGAGTTAAAAGGTAGAATATATTTAAAATATATACACTCCATTTGCCAATACAATTTAAAGATGGAACGAAAATACATTACAACTGAGAGAAATATGAGCGTTTTATTCTTGCTAAAAATAATCAGAAACGAAATTCTGGTTATAGTCACTTATAAATCCGTCTTAGAATATGAACATGCTACAAAGCATGTCCTTAGTCCTTACGAGGACTGTGAATTCACAAATATTCACGCAAAATTTCACTTTTAAATTATATGAAATTGATAGTTTGTTTGTATCACAATATCAACTAAGTCTAATCATAAAAGCAATACATAGAGAGTTATTATTTAGAACGAAATAATTATCTAAACTTTGGTCATATCTGATTGTGTATCTAAATGTAGGATTTTACCAAATCAGTGATACATTACCGAAGAAATTAAGAGGAAAAACGACAAGAATTTCTTTTTAAAAAGCTTTCGTCAATAACTTTTAACGCTTTTGCCTTGCAAAATTATGTAGAGAGTTGGATCAAAGGAAAGATGATCTTTGAAATCCAAGACGGGCTTCAAAGATGGGCAGCTGCCTTAAAACCGGGATTCATTTATAATATGGGACAGCGCCTCTTTTCCAAGTAGTACCTTCAAAAATTTCTTCTACGCCAAACATTCTTTTTCATGTAAATGCAAAGGTCTGCCTATAGGAGGAATCTGTACCACGCATCCTCACTGCAAGCGCGCACACACTCACACATACATGAAAAGGAATTTCCACAAAAGAACGCATATACATATCCGATGGTTCTCCGAAAAAAGATTTTATTTTTCAACCATCCGAATACGTACATCTCCAACTCTCGATCACCAATTTTCATCCCTTTCAATTCTAAATCCACACGATCACTTAAAAAACGAGAGAGCACTTGCCGGAGGAGTTAAAAGAGGAGGAAATTTCCGAGGCGGAACGTCGAGGATAAACAAGCAAATACGTGAGGGAGGCAAAGAATTTGTAGAAGAGGGTGGGGAGGGGGAAATGTGTCGATCGGAAAGAAAAATAGATTGTTTCGGGTTTACTTTGGCCGGGGATTCGATATTCTCTTTGGATTAGCCCTCGGTTGGATGAAAGCGATGCAAAATATTAATTGAAGACTACAAAGTCAAAAGGATCTGCCGAGTTCCATTGATTAGAAATTGAAATTATTACGGAAGGAAGAATTATTTTCGACGGAAGCGAATGGAATGAAAGATATGAAGAAATGGAGCAATTCGACGTCGCGTCGAATTTCGTTTGTCAGCTGTTTCATTTTTTCGTTTCATTAGTTTCCGCCGCTCCCTCAGTTCGAACGGAACTCGATATTAGTTTTATTTCGAGAAAAGAGGCACGGAATCAAAAATGGAGGATTAATGCTATTACCTAGGAGAAAATTCCTTCCCATCATTGCTGCATCTACAATTTACATTTTGCGAGAAAATGCAGTAATGACGAACGAATAAAGAAATGCGGACAAGTAAAAGCAGAAGAGAAGGTAAACAGAAGTGGTACTAGAATCGTTAGCTTGGACACGAAATAATTTTTGGAGGAAAAAGTAGAATTGAAAAAGATTGGAATCGGCCGTTGATTTAATCGTGATCTGCCATCAGTTCCTTGTAATTCACATTTGTAGTGGAGAGGGTCGTAGGCGGGAGGAGATGCCCTCTGGGTTAGAAAAAAACTTTATCAAATCGAATTATCTTGATGCAAAATATCGCTGCGAGGCACAAACATGCAAATTTGTCGTCTGAAGGCATTTACAGTAAACGACGCAAAAAATTCATCCGGATCCGTATAAATAAAAAGTGGGGCCGGAGAAACGACCAAAAGAAAATTTATTATTTTCCCAGGCTAAATTAATTTCTTTGTTGAAAAACGTGAAACGGATGAGAGAGACAATTCCGAGACTTCATTTGATCTCGAAACGAGCAAGAATGAATTCTGTTGCGGAGGAATTATGTTTCAATTTAAAATCTCAAGCAAAATAAACAGGGTGAATCCAGTTAAGGTATTTTATCTAAAGCCTCAATCGCCGTACACTCGGAGCATTGATTTAAATCAACTTTACTGGTGGCCGAAAGATATTTTCCGAAATCATGGGAGTGATAAGACAAAGTAATAAATAAATCAGAGGTGAGTAATTTATCGCTCGTTATTATGAATGGATTCACATACATCGACAAAGGAAATAAAAGTTGTTTGTGGAATGCGATTGGCAGGAATATAAATACCCAGTATTTCTCTACATATCAGCGAATTTCACAAACTCCGAAAGAAATTTTCCTCTTTTAAAAGTTAACTTTTTTCATGAAGGAGAGATGCTTGAGAAATCTGACAAGAAATTACGATGTAGGTAACTGACAATGATATGAATTTCGACCGTGCAATCTCAAGTGTAACTTTCTAAAGAATTAGTACCAACTTTACGGCAACAGAAGAGCTGATGCGTTGCTGAAACACAGTTACTTCTCGCAGTAAGAGGTAATGCAGAAAGCTCCTAAGGGAAATAAGAATTTCCAATTGCATTTTCGCAGTATCCGTGAAGTATGCACATCTTTCAAAAATGGGAATTTCTTTAAGACATTTCCTCCCACCTGATTCACAACACTGAAAATAGAGGAATGACCGGCCAGCGTCCTAACTAAACATTGCAAAAAATAATACGAAGACCAAATCAAAATTTCTTAGGTTTGATTAAATCCACAGAAACTCAGAGCACACACAAGGACCAGAATTTTCTTGCGAAAATAAATTTGAAGTTAGGCGATTGATTTGGTTCAAGATCCGAAACAAAATACTTCCGGAGTTCGTTCAACACTGACAAAGGATAGCGTATTCGTTCGTCAAATGAACCCTTCATTTCATCCATCCAAAAATCCGCCGCTCACAATCGACTTGCTCTCGATCCGAAACGTCAAAAGAAACGAATCATTAATAAACAAAACAATGATTGAAAGGGTCCGCCGATCAAATCCCCGTCGTGCATCGCCCTAAATAACCCCATTAATGCTCCACAAAGGTCGGAAAAACATCTGTAAAAAGCACCGACTAACTCCCCATATCTCCGTAGGACAAAAGGCACGGAGACGTCCGATCTGTCGGTATATCCTTTCAAAGGCACGGAAAAACGTACATTGAAGGCTTTGAACGGCGATTAAGGGAGGGAAAAAGAGATCTGTAAGTTATCCAGCTACTGGATACAGAATCCACTGATCCCTTCCCAGGAGAACGTACGGGGGCCACATCCGGCCGTCAGCCAAAGGGAAGGGAAAAGGCATTTTCAGTTTCAATTAAAACACCTTTCATTTGCCTCGTCACACTCTCGCGAAAGACTCGTGGGAGACGTCAGGAGAATAGACGTGTGCAAAAAGGGAGATAATAAATAGGGAGAAAGAGAAGATTCTCGGCTTTTCAATTCATTTCTGTGTCGAGGGAAAGAGGGGTGAGTTCGGGAAGGAAAAATTGAATAACGAATATCCCGTTTTTCGTAGACCTCGGGAATAAAAAAAGCAAACTTTGGCGGATTCCGTACCAATATCGGATCGCGAGAGAATACAAGGGGAAAAAATGAAATAATCCAAGACTGATTTACGCACGGACGGAGGTGCAAATACTTAACACGAGGGAGAGAAAGCGAAAATTGAGTTTTTTTCCGCGAGCGGCTGCTCGTATTGAAAAAAGAAAGAGCCGAAGGGAAGGGAAGGCAGTTCCCCGGAGAATTCCTTCATTTGGCGACGTTATGGAATTTGCGTTTGCCAATGTCCGTTCAATTTCGCGTCTCGACCGCCGCGATTACTTGGTTCGGGCACTGAAATTAATCTTCGTGAAAGTTAGGACGGATCTGGCGCGGGTGGAGGGCTTTTTCTCTCGAAAAGCAATACACACGTCAGGAAACTACTCGTCGCGGGAGTTAGAATGAAAAATTTCACAAATATCGACAGCCGACGATCTGAGAGCGAGGACGGATTTCCGATTGAGATTGGCAATAACAGGACGACGGTCGCTAACGAGTCGAAAATTACGGAATTCATTCGACGGAGAGGAAGCAAGGGCGAGGCAGGGGATTCTATTTCGGAAGCTTCCTCTATTATGATTTATTTTTTCGCGGATTAAGAGATGTGGATGGCAGGAGAAATAATGTTCGGCCCGACGACGCTAACAGTGGCGTCCTTACAAGCATTCCGATTTCGGCCAAATCACTCCAATTGAGAAGCATACACAAGATATGACTGTACGTTAACTACATACGCTTACTCAAGAGTTGAAAAAGTGAACAGAAAACAAATATGTTCTTAAAACATTGCAACGGCCACTTCATCGATTCCCGATTCGGCAGATTCCGGGGAATGAAGCAGAAGTTACGATTCTAAGCTTTATTTACGTGTGATGAAATGGAATGAATAGCATGAAAGTTAATTAATATTTATGAAAAATACTATTCGCATAATTCGGTGTTTTGGGGAGAGTGAGAGTGGTTCAATGGTGATTAGTAGTGAGATATGGATGGATGAGACATTTTTAAGAAGCATGATTCAAAAACCTGAACAAATCATGAAGGTATGAAGTTCTTAACCTTATATAAGATTAATTAAGAGAAATAGCAGAAAAGGGAAGTCTTGGTGAGAGAATGGCGAAGATGATGTAGTCCAGAGAACTTCATGGGTGACCAAGATGGTGTTACTAGGAGAAACTCTTTCTCGATCAAAAGGAATAAAGGAGGAATAAAACTAACTTTGTTGTTTCCACAAAATACATATATTTTTATATTGTGCACTCGATACACCAAGTTTTATTACTCAAGATTTACGTATGAAGTCAGGGTTTTTATGGACAAGCTTGTGTCAAGAGATACTAAAATTTAGCAAGTATATCGGCATATAGATTAAAATTCATCCATTCATAAATAATATAGTATTTTTCTACCTACGGCAATATTTGAGAAGAAAGGAATGAATCACGCCTATTACACAACTATAAACTATGCGATACCCGCTACTAAGGATACATACAAAGAGTATTTTAAAGTATACACCAATGTAAAATATAAGAAAAAAAAACAGATTGACCGTTGAAACGATGTTTTATCACAGCCAATGTACTAGGAACTGTTTTTTATTGAAAATCGATCGATCTGTTCTTTGAATAAAAAAAGTAAAAGGTTTGAGTTTGATACATTTGCTAATTAATGTTCCAGCTGGGATAGTCGAAGTTTGCCCAAGAGTAAGTCTAGTTCGGAAAAGACCATCATAAGGACGATCCGATAGAGAAAACAACGTCTGACACAGGAACATTTTGATAAACACGGTTATTGTAAATATTTCCAAAAGTACACCAATAGATGAACTAGTGGAGAAACGTGACTATCGTCAGCAGAAAAAATTCACCACATCACGTCACGTTTCCGAAACACGGAGTAAATAAATTGCATAAGCATCGCTCGAGGACGTGGAATGCCTATAATGCCCGAGAGACTTTTTTTTTCGGTAATTAAATTCCCTTCGCAGGATTCAGTAAGGAAAATATCCCCTTGGATGAAAAGGAGGACGGGGAAGTTTTAATTTTTCGTTAATTTCCGACCTCTGGGGATGGATTTTTGAAAATTAAATTACGAAGAATGACAAGTGTCGAACGAGGCGGTACTTGTCACACGCTGAGGCATTATTACATACTCTCAATTTATGGGTTTCGAGATATCGGATTACAAGAGGGGAAAAAGACAAAAGAGGTTATAGGGAAGGGGAAATATTTCCAGATAACCGCTGTTTATCTCCAGCGTCCATATGTGTTCGTGAGAACATATTAGATACGGAGAAGCAAGACTCAGAAAAGGAGGGAAGAAATAGTGTACAGCGATAGAGTAAAATGTAGGCCGAATAGAAAAAAATTACAGAAAAGTTTATCCCAATTACTCTTATAATAAAGCGAAAGCAACAAGGGTAACAAGAGGAGATGGAAAGTCACTTAAAATAAATACAATCTAGCATACAAGGATCCGTGAAACTAGAATTTAAGATAAAGATATATATGAAACGTTGGAAGTTAGAAATTAGTTAAAAGCTAAAGGTATCTTATAAGCAATGAGTATGAAATCAACAAGAAAAATCGATGAAAAATCGAAATGAAATACCGTCTATACACAACCGAGGCACTAAAATTACTGTTCATGTATTTGAATATTTTCCCTGATAATCGAAGAATTAGAAGTTTTCCAGATTAGTATAAACTCATCTTGAGATATAATCGTGAGTTTGTCAAAGATGAATAGTTGACTTCGTGCCTACGATAGAGTGACGAAGTAGAAGGCAACTCCATCAATAATACATAAGTGAGTGGTGTGCACAAGTAACGGTTAAGTTCCGGCAAAGAATCTAAAAGAAAAAAACATAACGGCACGAGTTTTCGAAATTGCCGAGGGAAAAACAAACGACTGAGGAACTCCGTTAAAAATATCGATTAAAAAATACAAGCGCGACGCGGCCAATTAATTAGAATGAAAGGGTGGATCGCGCATTAAAAAATAAAAGATCAAAACCCATACCCCGCCGAAAACAAAGATGAAAAGATAATAAAATTTTAAAAAAGACGAACGCCCATGCGCGCCCTCTCGCTTCTTCCCTTTTTATAAATATCTCTTAATCCGCATTTTAGGGCGTAATTGGGTTTTAGCCGTTCGAAGGGAAATAGAAAAAAGAGAGCAGTTGTATAATTTATGGATTTATTCTTACCGAAACGTAAAAAATAATACTCTCCGTCCTCCCCGGAATTCTGAACCGGGATTAGGAGAGCGGGACGGACGTCACACGCTAAAGAAGTAAAGTCCCTCCATATTATAATTCCCAACTATCAACCCCCATCATCTCTTACAGATCACACGCTAAAAGAATCGGATACCAATTTTTCCGAACGTAAAAAAAGACGCTGTCGATCCCGAGATCGATGTAAAAGTGAAAAAAAAGAGGGATAAGGCGAATGAATAACAAAGCCGATCTGAAACTTAGAGAGATATCCCCTTTTCCTCTTATACGGATAAAAAAACATCGCCAATCAACCAAACCTTCCCACGAAAATATTACGCCCTTTTTTTATTCGCCCTTAACAGCGACAGAGAGAAAAGAAGGGCACTCAATTCATCCTTTCGGAATACCCTTCCCGAAAGGTTTAATGACGACCGAATTTTTTTTATTCTCTCTCCCTTAAGTCCCGTTCCATGTGATAAAACACGATTGTCGGACCCGATTAAGGGACTGCTTCCAATATTCCACTCCCCGTTTAGGCTGCCTCGCTAAATGAAACTGTCTTACCAGATTTCTGGTAAGTAGACGAGAGAGAATTCGTATAGATTGTCGCTCTCACAATTAAATGCTAAGACCCGCATTTTTCCATTACGACCAACCACAATAAACTCGACCACGAAAGATTTTGAACACAAACTGATCGCTTTATCTTCGAGGAGTTTTACGAGAGCGGTAAAAATTCGATGTCCCAAATGTGTAACTTTAAGGTTTCAGTAGAATCTGTAGAGAACTGACGATGAGCATCGAAAACAAGGCAGAAGTATTAGTTCTCGTTACATATAAAATATAAATTGAATTTTCCTTACCATTCAACAGATTGGAACATCACTAATTTAAATTCAATATCAAATATCTTAAGCAATACGATAATTTCTTTTTCTTGTTAGAAGTCATTCTATATATAAGAACCTAAAGTGCAATAAATATTTAACAATATTTGAAAACCTTATAAATCCAGCTTTTGTTATAAGCCACTATCCTGGTGTGAAATTCAGGAATTCTATTGCATTATTACCTAAAAATGGCGTTAATATAATATAATTTTGATGACATTGAATTAAACGCCCCCGCAGATTGCCTTTTCGTTTTGTTATTTCCTACTTTCCGTTTGGCCATTTTGTCGGTCTCAAATTGAACTGTTGGTTCTTGACAAACTAAATATTAACCCTATCTTCTATTTATGCCATTAAATTTGCATTACATCTGTTCAGATATTCCTGTTCAGAATGTGATACTTTTCCTCGGAAAGAACAAATTCCGAACAACTTCTTGATTCGTTCGGGTGATAATAAATGAGACTAGGAACAGAGAGGATGAGGAAAGTGAATTCTAAATTAGGTAATCCGTACGCGAATTACGAGGAACCGATCGGATAGGATCAGAATTTGAAGAGGGCAAAGAAACAGACGAAAGAGAAAACAAAGCAGCGAGGGAGGCAAAAGGTTGATGAGATTACTTAAGCGTCGCCTGTAATAAAGCAAATATGAAAGGTCGGGTCGCAGTAGAATGGCGAAATTAGAAATTACGAACGCTAGAACGAAGGTGAAAAGTTGCGTGAGATACGAATACAAGGATGAAATTAAGCCAGAGTGATGTTGAGTGGACGCGATGAGAATGTGTCCAATGCAAGGGTTGGGAAATACTGGTGCAAGGGTGACAACATTTAATAAAATAAAAGTAAACAGTGAAGAAATTTAAAAAATAACATCGAGCAGCACGGAAATAAAGAAAAAGAAATATAAACTGCTTGGTTAAATCAGAAAAGAGACTATTATTATATAGTCCTCACCAATAAAAATAAATATAAAATAGTATACATCGAAATGGAGCGTTTAGAGTTTTGGGAGGTTTTGACGCTTACTAAGCAAATATGAACCACAAGGAGTTGTAGACACTTGAAAAACTGTTTCCAGAAAAGAAAAAGATGAGAAAGTGTAGAAAATACCAATAAAACTGTAATGCAGAGGTCAAATTATTGAATTCACTTCATAAGAAGCGATTTAATGTAAAAAATAAGGTTAGTTTTTAACGAATACTTGGGAATATATTTCATAAAATTTAATAATTACACGGAAGAAAGATTTCCACGAGTATGAAAAAGATAAATCGACGACGTGGAGTACATGATTTAGAGAGAATTACGGTAGGCAAATGTTCTAACTACACATGCCCACCCAGATCTACTCATTCTTCTACATCATTAGTTGGTAGTACTTCGTGGGTGGGTAGTGTAGAGTAGTGGGTGCTTCGACATGTGAGGTCATTTCGCAAGTACGGCCCCACCGGGAATCAAACCCTAGACCGCTTTCATCAAAGTCGCACGCGTTACTCAAATAGATATCCGCGAGACCGATCAATGACGGATGTAGCAGATTACAAGACAAGAAGAAGAGAATCCGATTTCATTTTCATTACCCACTATAAGACGGAAAAAAGAAATAATTAGAACATAGCACAAAAGAACGGGGTGACTTCTAATTGGTATGGGAGAAGGGATGGTTAAAAATGAGAAGGAAAAACTAAAGAGAACAATGAACTTAATATATAAAGAGATAAATAAAAACTCCATAAAAGTTAAATGACGAAAACTTGGCTTTGCGAATCGAAAAGTAGAGAAAGATCCTTCACACAGCGTGAGAAACGTATGCATTGAAGAAGAGAGAAAGTAGTAGAGCCGTTCGTGATTAATTTGTGAGTGGAGGAAGGGGAAGATGGGATGGCCCCGTTAGGATGGGGGCCATTTTAGGCAGTTGCAGTCACTTTTTGGAGCGACGGACACAGAAAAAGGGAAAAAAACGAAGGCAGACATAAAAGGACAAAAACGTCCTCCAAGGTGGTCAACGGTGACGACGGCCGACCGGACGAAGAGAACTGGGCCCGGAGAGAACTAATTGGCAATGAGGAAGACAAACAAAAGGCGAGCAAACAAATGGCATAATACGCAATTCCTCTGCTGGAAGATTTGATGTTTTTACTGATTAAAACCAATGGAAATGTTTCCGAATTATTTTCGCCGGGGACCCGCCCATATTATCCAATTTAGATTAACGACTTCCGTTAATTTCTCTCGGAAAACAGCGGCGACTTGCGAGCAACACCGTCGCCTCTCTCTTTTCCAATTTTTATTCTACCGAGCGTTCGTCCGAACAAATTCATTTTTCCCGAGAGGGAGAAACAGTTGGGTGAGAAAACAAACGCCGCGCGCCGAGCAATTTACGTAACGATTCCTTCCCCGTTGTTTTAGACCTCGCGACAGTAAATGACGACCTGGTTCGGAAACAATTTTTTTAAGAAATCGCATCTGGACGCGCTTGTTTACGGGTTACAATCGGAAGTACTGCTTTACTAACGAAAAAAAATTATTTCCAATTTTCTTTGAAGGGAACTATGTCGTCAAGCGAAAAGAGATTTTCATTCGAAACGGAAGTTGTACTGCCTACGAAAGAGCTTACCGGTATACTATAAAGATCTCATCAATTAATTTAAAACATTTTAAATAATGACTGCAGCAATAATGATGAGTTATAGTACTCTAATTCTAGCATGAGAAAGGGAGGCAGACTCAATTGCAATTTGTAATGTACTAAAGTACATTTTTATTATTTTTCAATCTTTAGGATTTTATTTATTATTCATAATCTTACAAAAGGTACATCAAGATTTCAATAGATTCAAAACAGCAATGATAAATATTAATCTCCGCCTGTGTTATATCTCCAAACATTCGCAGTATTAATCAAATAAACAATAAGATAAACCTAGCGCAAATCGATGTGTCCATCGCAAGGAGGCGAATGCTACAAAAATAAAGGCATACATTCCCCATCGTGACCAATCATCTCTCCCACGCATCGGTTGCATCTTACATATCTTATACATGAGAAGATCTCATTTCAAATATCACACCGCCAATGTACCTCACGAGCTCTGCTACCGTCTCCCCTTGTGATGTAAATATTACGTCCGTAAGAGATACGTGTTCCTAACAATTTATGTGAAATATGATTTGCGAAGTTTGCGTTTCTACATTTATTTCAATACTAAATGTGTTTGTATGTTTGCCACTCCTTGCAGCTGTTTTATCGCGACGTAGTTTTATTACACTTTCGACATTCAGAGGATAATCTCTCCAAAAACACAATTAATTTATTCAACGCTTTATTAATATATTTTGCGGGACGTGAGGCAAAGAGGGGTCCATTCGGCCTCGCCTCAATAAAGGGGACAATGAATTCATTAATAAAATAAATACCAACAATACCAACGATGCTATTTCCTTCCGATTTTTGGGATATTAACTAATCAATCATTCCCCTTGCCACACGCCGAAAGGCGGCTTGCGAGGCATTAACGCAGATGCTCGGCAGCTAACGATCGACAGCTAATTCTTAAGGCACAACAAATAACGTTGAATATTACAGACACGAGACCTATGGGGTATGTAATGGCTCCTCTATATTACATATATAGATACTGTTTCTTGACTCTCGCATTTAAATATTTATAACAGCGAGAAAGAAAATACTCTCCTAAGCTTAGTTATGACGGATCATGAAAACGTCCGTTAGCACGCGCGTAATCTCCTTATCGCCGATGTCATCCGTTCAAAAGACGCGGTCGGAAAGACAAAA
Organism: Ladona fulva; assembly: GCA_000376725.2. Classification (NCBI taxonomy): domain Eukaryota; kingdom Metazoa; phylum Arthropoda; class Insecta; order Odonata; family Libellulidae; genus Ladona; species Ladona fulva. The sequence continues at coordinate 275,293 of KZ308178.1, forward strand.
AACAAAAGAGAAACGCACCCGCGTGCACAAACGGAGGGAACAAAAGGATTAAGTGCGAGTTCTACGGCGAATTTATCACGGTTTTACAACGACGTTATCCTCCCTTTTACATTGAATTTGGTCTGAGGAGGAGAGGGGCAAAAATGAAAGAAGGCGATGACGCACTGAAGCCTCCGATGCCTACATATTTGAAGAGCTGGGTGGGCGGGAGGGAAGGAAAAAGCGGGGGATATTGTTTTTTCCGCGCGCGCCGAAAAAACCCCTTCTGAATACTTAAAAAAATAGTAAAAGCGACGAATACACACGCGGAAGAAGACAGTTCCGAGCACATACGCCCCCCGCGATGTCCAGGGAGGACTTACAAAAAAAACCGCGTCCGATTGGCCGTGGGAACGCGGGGGCGGAAGAGCCGACCAAAATCAACATCCACCAATCAGAACTATTAATAAAACAAACACGATGCTGCGAATAACAAAAAAGCGTCTTTCTCTCTGGTAGCAGTCGGTGGCATCTCGAAAGTGAACTAGTGGGACGGGGGAGAGAAAGATGAACTAAAGATAAACAGGGTAGACGGAAAAATTTTTTTGATAAACGAAAGAGGCGAATCGATGGAGGGGTGCGCCACTGCAAACGGACCCTCTTGTTTCGCCCGTCAACTCGTCCGTAACTCACGAATCTTCCTCACAATAATATTAATCAGAAAACACACTAGGGCAACAAACGAAACAAATTTGGAGAGAGAAGCGAAGGAAAGCGACCCTCTAATTCTCGCCCCCGCGCACACAAGCGAGGAAAACACGACCCCCGACACATGTCGTGTGCGGTGTTTAAAAGAGACGTCATTACTGAATTCTCTTCCCGAAAGGAATTAGGAAATGTAATTTCTATAGTCATTATAACAATCTCCTGTTCATTCTCGGAAACAAAGCCACACCCATCGCCACCTAACGCAACGTTCACAAACTCTTTCCCAATTGGCTACAAATCTCTCCGCAACTCCATCGCTCCTTCAGTTTAAGAGACTTTCTCAAGTCCGCGTAGCAAAATATCCCCCAGTCTCTTTTTTCATCATCTTCCTATCTAACGTAAATATTCATAGAGGTCTCCCGAATTACATAAAAATCAGATTTGTTCAGACGTTATTCCATTACAATGACCATTTATTTTGCATCACAAACGAAATATCTTTTAGCTTACGATTCTTAGAAAAAACTTCTTAATTGCAATGGCCACAAGAAAACTAGATCTTCTAGATGACTAAAAGAATTGGAAAACAGTGTTCAGGCGTAGGACCGTATTGAAACAGGACAACAAGCGTTGCTGCTTCGTGATACCTCGGCTAACCAGTGACCCTGCCAACGAATTTTTCGGTTAACAAAATCCTTTGCGCTGTTTTTCCGACTCGGCTAACGAATATAGATTCGCATAACAAATGTTTGAGTGGATTTGCGCGCAATAAAGCAACAAACATGAACGTTCGCGCCATTCCAGCATTTTTCCTTTTCTGTCTGTATGTGTAGCAAAGAAACGAGTTGACCACACCAGAAAGGGGATACCCAAATGGGTTATGCGAAGCCAGCGAGAAGTGAGGCGCCTGATAATATCATGTTTCGGCTAACGAATGTGACTCCGGAATGAAATACCTTCGCTATCCGAGGTATCACTATCGCTAGAGTTCCCCAAAACACCCGCTTTTCCTCCCTTCGATGAAAATCATCCATTCCTCTACTTTTATACTCCAAATCTCACCGAATCTTTACACACAAACTAAGTCGCAGAATGCCAAAATCGATCTCATAAGCTGGCACCTCCCATCAAACACCCGTTTCCATATAGGGGAAGTTTCAAACATCCGAGAGGAGGCGGAAGGGTATACAGACTGCGGGGTGGATGACATAAGGTAATGAAATACGATTAAACAATGATTGTCGTAGAGCCGGATGAGACGGAGGACAATGCGTGGGGAAGCTGCGGGGGGGACCTCTCCCACATCGTCATAATATCAAAGGTGCACAAAAGGAAAACCTTCCTGCGGGCTGTGCCATGGACGCAATTGAGCCGTTTCATAAAAGTCTCCTTTCGGAGTGGTGCTAGGCGCGGTTAGGGCTGGTCTGGCCGTTGCGACCCTCAACGTCGACGGAGCAGACGTGGGTGTGTATAATAGAGGTCCTCGTCATGGATGCAAGCCCCCGAGTGCCGTAGTTACCGCGCCGAGAGAATTAACTATGTCGGTCCGCTGTAACCGCTTTAATCGCTCGAACCAATGCTTGGTGAAAAGGGATGCGCCGTCGTTAAGCCACGTGACCGTCAACCCCCCGCCGTTAAAAGGAGTCAAATTATGACGCGGCAGACCAATGGGTTTCATTTATTGGAGGCGGGAATGAGCTAGAGGACGATTTTAACGTGATCAAGCCGAGGTAATTGGCGCTCCAGCGAACTTGCTTGTCGGCCTGCTTAACGACGAAGGAAGAAAACATTATAGTCTTACGCGGGTTTAAACCTTATAGGACACGAAAGTTTTACGGCCTACATTCAGAAGAAGTTTGCCGCGAAAGGGAGACAATGCTGAAACACATCATGTGACTAATAAATCTTGTTTAAACTTTCGTTATATAGCGATGCCACTCACTATAAAGAGATCCGATAAACAGACTTTCATATTATGTTACTTGAGACACGTAATCCTTTTACAGACTGAAGAGCCATCAACAGAGTAATTGAGAAAGTCTTTCGCTGTAACACAAATACGTTACATGATTTCTCCCTCTTAATAATGCATTATTTAATTTACTTTTTAAGTCAACATCTGCACTGATACCCTGCAAGCTGCCTTTCGGCGTGTGGCAGGGGATATAAACATGATAGTCCGTGGCCGACCACCTTCGCCACGGTCCTCACTGAGGCTTGCGATGGGGTGGCGCAGAACCACGTATCTCCTCATTACAGAGATGGCTTTACAAATCAACATTCGCCTACCACAATTCATATCAGTCACTTCCTGTAACTTATCTGTGATAAGAGTCTTCATTTCCGACTCCGATCTACGATACATTTCACGTAACGCCATCTATAGCCTTTCAACATTTCCAATAGTCAGCGGGAGTTTCCTATTGGATTGCGTGCGACCGAAGAAAGAGTATCGAGGAGCAGGCGGAGATTTTTTCTGCTGCGTTTCCACGTTGCAGGGGGATGCGGGAAAAATGTATCCCCAACTCATTCCAAAAAATGCCTTCGAAATCCACCCTAACGGCTCCATCTCTACGGCGCTACCAGAACTACTCGCCCCTTCAATTGTTTCCACTTCTCTGTAATTCATGAGTCCGGAGGAGCGGCCGATGGAATGCGAGAGAAACGTCATAAGAAATAGAGGAAACATGGAAAATGAAATGGGAAGAAATATTTCAAAAATACTTTTCGATGAAATTAAGCAGAGGGATTGGATTATTTAAGAGCGACCAAACTTTTAATGAACGCATAAAAGAGAAACAAGAGGCGGAAATGTGTGTTCATTTTTCCACTCGGTTCCTCTCCCTGTTAAAAATCTGCCCATCTCCGACTAAAGCGCACAAAGAAAAGTGCCATCTTCAGCGAATTGGAAAGTTATAGCGGAATATGAAAATTATAGCGGAAAATGAATCGTGTCAGGTGCAGCAAAACAATTGACACATGATACGGATCCAGAGGGATGGCAAGATGGCGACCAACAAACAATCGAAAGACTACAACCATTCGACCTGAAAATGGACAGTAAGGAAACGAGAAATGGGAAGTTGAGCAATGCAGTTTTCGACGCTCACATCAAATTGGCTTAGAAAAACATCTTCCTGAAGAAGAAGCTAAATATGACTCATAATTAAATTTTTCTAACCATACTGAATGTGTTTAAAGAAAAGCTCTCTCTCTCTGTTAAGAATCTTATATCGTTTTACTGAGATGAATCACCCAGACTCCCTGCAATTATATTTAATTTCTAATGTAATCCCGGTATTTTCCGGATATGGATCATGTCAGTTAACTCGAATATCGCCTTCCTGAACCAGGACTTCATTTTCTTTTACTAATATAGTAAAATTTCATGTACTCCGTCTATAGAATACTTCCACAGCTCATGTACTAAAATATCTTCCTCTAAGACCCCTAAAAGAAACCTTAGTGAAATCGGATCTGACTTTCATCCGTAATATATAAGTTCCCATTTCGATTCTCCCAAACTAGTGTAACTCTTCAAATATCATGTTGCACCTAGGGCAACTAGACTTACTCCTCTCCTCCATATTTCTACATTTAGATTATCTTTTGCACAACGTTCCTTGCTATATCGACTTCCGAGCCTTCTGAACTCCCAACCTCCAAAGTCCCTTACAAACTGTCGTATGACTCTTTCTTAAAAGTATGTATAAATCAAATTTTATGTAAATAATTCCGTATTATGTACCTAAATATTTTTAAGCTAGTAATGTTGATTTGTTATAGTATATGTTTTCCTGTATATAACTGTTAATTTGTTACACTTTATTGTTTGGAATTTACTCTAAAATGTTTCTATCACTAAATGTGAATCTATTGAATACACAAGTAAATGACAGTTACATAAGAATCTTTTCTGAATATTCCGACCCATACATAAAACCTTTTCCAAAGGCTTGTGGTAAGAGAAACACCACTGAAGGCAAATATGCGTGACTTGACAAAGAAAACGATAATACCGATACCACATTTTCTCTCGCTGAGGAACTACGCGAGAAAGAGAGAATGGAAGACTTCCGTGTCGATGGAAAATCAAAGGAATCCCATATCCCAAGAAAAACACCTCAGCCTTCGGTTGCAAGGTATCTGATACCCAATGTGCAGCGAGATGTTGATCACGGGACTGAGATGGCGGTTGGGATAAGGTTTCGTAGGAGGAAAAAGATGACTATGATTTAGGAGACGCGAGAAGTGATCTTGTGATTGATGGTGGTCCATTTTAAAGCCAATTTGTGTGCCAAATTTGAATTCGGATCCTCGATTGATGCATTACAATACAAACGTCTACATTGGGCGAAATTGTGACTAGAGAGGCCACCACAGGTCATAATTTTGTACAAATATAGATATATAACATTAGAATTTAAACTAAAATATATACATACATATTTTAAGAAGCTTAGTGGAAATCGAAATAAAGGAAAGACGGAATGGTGGCGTCGAGGAAAAAAAACAGATTTTTTTATCGCAGGAAAAATGTTTCCACTGCAGGAAAACACCTACAAAAAGAAGGGATGTGTGAAAAACCTGCGAAAGTTGAGGAGAGAGAAAGAGAGAGGTAGATTATACAAAGGATATTAAAATTACAAGAGCTATAATCGTATGCAACAAATATCAGAGCATAAATATTCTTTGTCAAGGATTAGAGTAAGGTGCATAACTTAGCACCGAAGAGCTAAGTTATAAACCCAAGAAATAACAGGTGTGAAAAATAGCGACATGACTGGGACTCGAACCCAGGTCTCCTTTGTCACTTAAATTCGAATATAAAAGAAATTTAAATGTATGAAGTAGCATAGCACAAGTAAAGAAAATAAAAAATCACATAATACCATATAATATACATAATTACCCAAGAAGGTCGTCGTTTTTTAACATTAAATTATCAGGAGGTAGATTATTATGGACAGGGAAGTAAAAAACGAAGCAAAACAAGAAAGGTTGATAAGAAGCGAAAATAAAAACCTAATTTCTTTTGGACGTTAAGGGGTTTTTGGAAGGGGAAGGTCTTCGACAACTCGAAGGAAAGACGAATTTTAAGTACTATCGGAGTGTGTACTCATGTAGCAAGAAATCTTTCATACTATCCTAGAATGGAATATAAAACATACGACCCTCAATTTATAGCAGTTCATGATGTGCAGCGTCGCTAATGCGTAGGAAACCTGTTTCTCTTTGGAATTGGTCATATGGAACATAATCTCACTAACACTGCCGAAGTAATATAAAGGTGACAAATTTTGTAAATAGCACCTGTTTTCTAAGAAAATGCGTCTAACTGTGATTATTTTCAACTGAGGATATAAGAATGAGTTTGAATGCTCAGTAAAAACAAACAAGCCGAGGTGAGACTTCAATGAATCCAAACCATACAGACTTCGAATTTTGTATCTGACTTTCATTTGGGAAAAATGTCAATGGACTCTTTACAACATGAACTTGATGAAGTTCCGAAGAAATAATTTTCTAAATTACAGGAGTATAATAAATTAATGAGCCAAATATAAACTTTTAGGGAGTAAATAAAATAATGATCTGCAGTGCAAGAATTATATATGATTCCACGATATTTTTAGATTACTATTGCTAATACATCAAAAGCGAGGTGAACCAATCAATTGCTATCCTACAATTACAGCAAATAGTAAAATGTCATTAATGTTACCGAATTAACAGAGCGGCTATCCTCAACAGAATTTTTCGTTTCCAAAGGTTAATAAGAATTAAGTTTGGTATTTTTCGTCTTCGACGACGAGATGTCACAGAATTTCTTAAACCACCGAAAGAAGAAATAAGAACTTCTCGTAATAAATTCTTCTTCTTAATATTATAAAAAAATGAAGGGAGCATAAATCAACTTCACCACATAAATCGACGGTTGCATCTGCTTCTTTGTGTATCGAAAAGAATTGGCGTGATTCCGACACAAAATTTTTGATCCTGAATTTATCTATCTTAAAACAAGAAAGAGCTCACGCGCATGACCCACAAAAGTGACAAAGATTCGAGGCGTGGCATTGAAATATGAAACGCAGCCCTGCAAGCGGTTAATAACTAAGATTGGCTCCCATTTTTCTACAGCTTCTCGCGCAAAATTTCTTTCAAAACATCAGCGGAAATTCGAGGATGCCGGTTTAAATGATTAACCAGTGTTATCCTCGCGCTCGACTAGGCTACCATATAACGAAACATAGTTCGCTTGCTTATGATCAATGGCCTTCGAAATTTATCACATTTCGCGGAATCTCCTGGAGTACCTAAACAAGCATATATCACAATGCCCCATATCTCGAGTAAGTTTTTCTCGGTGCTTACATCAAAGCCATCACGCCACTGGAAAATTCCACTGACCTAATTCTATTATTCCATTCTCAGGCATGTTTTATTACAACTTTTTCTACGGCGGAAGCTTTTCAGCAAGGCAAGCTTTTTAGCTTCCTAGAGACTCCAGGGAGAAGGTATAAATAAAAGGATTTGATCTATTTTCCGAAACAAAGGAGCCGAAATATACAAAAGTGCAATCACTACGGACAAATCACTAAAAATCCTGGCAAGGGGTTCGTGACATTCGAACGGGGAGCTTAAAGTTATCGGCGGTTTGGATTTCATACCACATTAAGGGGCAGATTACTTCTCATTCTTTTTTGTACATAAAAGGGAGAAATTTTGAAATATTAATCGATTGTTTATGCGAAGCGTGACTAATCCATTTTAGAAGAATTGAATCATATCTCAAGGGTATTCAACAGATAATAAATGGAAGACAGACCTATGCGCCAATGAGGTTCGGACCAAAGGTCTACAGAATCGAAAACTCCGAGCCCGTACTTCTTAGGCAAACTTGAAAGGCATTCTGAAGCTATGGAAAGAAGTTGCGAAGATGTTCGGTGTGTATTTGCTTGTGATCCTGTTTTTTCATTACAACTGAATCAAACTTTAAATGATAATAACCTGACTGAAGTCTCTTAGAACTCATCAGATTAAGATGAATTCGATTTTTATGGAACAAAATAACAAGATAAATAAATTAAAGATAACTTTTTACTGGTTTTGAAAGACGAATTTCCAAAAGGCATGAACAGAGAAAGAAGACGTATATGGGGAAAGACAAGGAAGAAGAAGTAAAGAGAGAATACTACCAAATCTGAACGTACATATAATAATAATAATAAATTTATTTATCCAAAGACATTGGCCAAGTTATTCCTGTACGTCGGCCTTAGACTTGAAACTGCGTCTCAATTTGAAAAAGAAATCCAGAAACACTAATAAATTTCGCGAAACAATGGAGATAATAAGCATAGCACCGGACGAAAACGTTTAATTTAGTATCTTGAAACAATAACGGCCTGAAACACCTCTGAAGAAGGGAAAGTGCAATACGACCCGCGCCGCTCCCACACGTTCACGTCCAAGGAATTCTGAATAATCACACAATTGCAACGGCGCTTATCGCCATTTTGTTCTAAGCGAAGAGAAAAATGTGATAAAAATGCGCGGGAGGAAGTGCGCGACACGAGGACCAGGTGTGCTCGAGAGGCGGCACACACCTATAAATTCTTTATTGCGTCATCTAACCCCCCCCCCCTTATGTGTTTGCAAAGTGGGTTGCTTCTTGGACAGGGATTGCAATCCCGGGGATCCCGTCCAATATGTCAATCCCGAAATCCCGGAAATGGCAAGTAACTGATCTGTGCGTGTAACTGGTATACTAAATACCAGCTTTTTGCAAAAGGATGGCAATTAAGTCCAAATTTATTACGGTTTAAATAAAATATAACAGATATACAACAGAGAAAATAATACAGATATAATAAAAAGATGCACAACTTTTGCATTCCAAAATATATATTAACATTTATGAGCAAATTTTCATTGAGGTTAGCATTGATCTGTGACGAAGGAAATCACAAACTCGTGGCTTCCATCCCTTCGTATTGTAGTCTTCCAATAGATCCCTTCCTGTTTCATTACCAGACTTCAGTGGCGGGTACAATGAAAACAGATAAAGGTTAGTTTTCCCGATGAATTAATAGAATTATTTACAATCGTAAGGAATAGCAGTAAAATTTGAAGTCGATAAAAAAAAAAATGAATTAGAATGAAACCATTTTCAATCAAATTCATCAAAAGTAATACATTTCCATTACCCCTGAGGAAAATACTTTCATTATATAATGAATTCGAATGTATACATTTCAATGTCGAGCGAGATACTTATAATTCACGAGCTTGAAATTAACATTAGAAAACTCACAAGAAATGTAAGATCTAAGGAAACTAACAAGGGGACGACCTTGTCTGTGGAAAGCGGATTCGCTCGAGACTTTCAGGGTACATTCCTTGCTCAAAAGTAGTAGATACGTTTCAACCTTTCACACAACTAGGTATTAGTTTATATATTAGCAGCTGAAAATCGAAGTTAGGTAAGTTATGCGAATGGTCGGACACGTATTCATTATTCTGAGCAGGGAACATACCATGAAAATCTCGAGGAAATCCGTTTCCCACAGACGTGGTCGTCCCCTTGCAAGAGAAGAAATCCTTGAAATTGATATCCATAGGAGCTATCCTTAAATGATCTCACGGCATTTTTGGGATTTCTGAACTCCATTTGTCACAAAGTGTCACACGGAGCGTCGTGCCCTGTGCGATCTAGCGTCACAGATCCCAGACCATTTTCTTGTGTGTGACATCATTTAAGGCGACCCCAAACTAAAACATCTAAAAGGTAATTGAGCGCATAATCCGAAGGATATTTATATTCAATGAAACTATATCAGCTTAGTATTTTCAAGAAAAGAAGGAAGGATGGATGGATTGGAAAGGAAGATAGAAATGTTTTAAGAGACTTTGTATTTTTTCCATAGGATATTAACACGACCAGGTTTCAGCGAAAGATCGCCATCATCAGGTTGACATCACCACCTAACGATGGCAATCATTTGCTGAAACCTGGTAGTGTCTGTATTAATATCTTGTGGATAAAATACAGTCTCTTTTCCTTCAAACATGGAGTATTTCCATATAACATCGCCAATGTCTGTGAATTTTATTCGGAAAATAGAAAGGTGTGTGAGTGCAAGAATAAAAGTATGAGGTCCATGATTAAACGTGAGAAATTGTAGATAGAGGAGAACATTATATTGAAGTGTGCTTTCGCCCATCTAGTTATATAGTATCTAATGCTGAATGTGTTGGCAGAAGCATTTTGTAAGTGTCTCGCAACAACAAATAAGTCGGGATGAAGTCTTCTCTGGTTCCTTCGATGTCTCTCGACGTTTCGATTCCTGTCTCCGGAACCATCTTCAGGAGTGAAGTTCTGCCTGAACTTATAACTGCCAGAAACTGCCCAGTACTGCAATAAATTTCAGTACTGCCTGAACCGACTTCACTGCTGAAGGTGGTTCCGGAGACAGGAACTGAAATGTCGAGAGACATCGAGGAAAAACCCGGCTGGCAACCCGAGAAGACTTCAATCACGATATACGCCGGGAAAGCACCCAATCTTTTCTAACGAATAAGTCATTAAAAATTATATGAACAATGACAGTAAATTTCCAAATCCAATTCTAGCTATAAGTTACATAAACTTTAATGATGAGGTCAGCTCGTCAATGATGAGTTTAGCTAGTCAATGGAGAGTTTCTCCTTCTCTCTCGGAGCATTCCTTGCGGCACGAAACCGAAAACCGTAATCGAAAAAAGCAGATATATTTTCCGTAGTGAAAACCGATACCGAATTTAAAAAAATGTTTGAACCTATGTAGAAACCAAAAACAGTTATTTTTCCGATAATTGGCCCTCATTATCATTAATTGTAACAGCTATTGAAATACGTTTGTCTGTTTAAGCTCACCACTGTAATTGTCCAGTAAATGGATGTTTGTGGTAGGGATTGGGATATAACAAAAATAAAAAAATNAGTAATACATTTCCATTACCCCTGAGGAAAATACTTTCATTATATAATACATTTCTAATAATACATTTCTTGAGGAAAAATACAAAAGAGATGCGTTAGAAAATCCCATAAAACATAAACGTGCACCCATGAAAACAGCTGGGCTCAATTGTCTGTGTTTCATGATGTACAATGTTGAACAAGTATTGCCTTTAAGCATTAGACGGGACACAGTGTCAAGGTTCCGATTTCTTCAAGATTTATAAAAATTGAAGGACAAAGTTACGAAATACGACGGGTAAAGTTGACCATCATAGATGGTTTAACGAAGCAAATTCTAAATGATGATAATGCAATCATATTTTGCAAATTACTTGCCACTTGAAAATAACAATACCGCTGGAACGTTGCCAGGTTTCTACGTTTTCAAGGTGCAAGGGTTTTAAGGTTCATTTTATTTCGGAGAAAAATCTTCCTGATTCAATGAAATTCCATAAAAAATTAGGATATACTTTAATGTGAAAAGACTAAATCTGAAATATTCTAAACTACGATGAAAGAATACCATAATATCCTGACAATATGATAAACCATTTACTTTGTATGAATTATATCATCAACGGCACATTGCTACCATAGTATTACCATTATAATAGTATAATACAGTACGATCCTTAATTTTTATTTCCATTGAATAAAATCTTTAGAAAAACAAATAACTCCACTGAAGAAGGACACTGGAAAACCCTTAAGGAGCCATCGAATACAGGTACGGATGAAACGGCTGGAAAGAAGAACTCACGCGCAGATGCACACAAATGTATCGAAAAATAGCAATTTAGGTTGAGAGGAGCGTATTTTCCCTTAGGACGCCATTTTATGAAATAAATATGTCGGGCGGATTTATGAATACGTCCGTATTATTTATGAGCGAGCTTTGCATTTTTCATCCGCGAGTGCATTTGCGCAGAGATGCCCTAAGTAAAATTTTCATTTCCCCCCAAGACGAACGCTCTTTGAACTCAAAAACAACGACCGAAAAAAGCCTTTAAAAAATGGTTCTCATCGTGAGCAGAGTCGCGATGTATAAGGAGTCATGGAAGGGGGCGGAGATGACGGTTGGTGAGGTGACAAAGCAACCTCCCAAAGATAAAACTGAATAATCACCGTGACGGCGATGAAATTTCTTCCTAAGACTTATTTCGACTTTGCAAAAAATAACCTGGAAGCACCTTTTAGATTTATTGGAAACGGAGGGTAGCGGTTCTACCGCTAGAACCAAGGAAAACGACTGTAAATTACGACCACGAGTTTATCCTCTATTTATATAAATATGTTTAGCCTAGTATCCATAAAAAAAGTGGAAATAACTAAACTATTACTTTAAAATTTATGTCTCCACCGTGAAGAGCCAACGCGGGAATGCTGGTTAAAAAACAAGGCGAGGCGCACTGAAGATGAACTACGCCGGTTTAAACTGTAATTATTTCGGAATGTATAAACGAGTTAGTATTTCAGTGCCTAAGATAGGATCAATGTAAAGGAAATTGAATAGTTCAATTGCCACACATCGTTCACATATAATTTTATTCAACTACCAAACATCGTTCAAATACAATTTTATCTATTCACATCCTAGGAAATTATAGGTAAAAAGTAAGAGAATCGATGGCAAAGGGATATCAACTTTACTTTTTTGCATCATATAAATTATATGCAGCCCTCAAGCAGAACTTTACTTAACATTAAATTTTTTCGAAACAATAATTTATTTTAAACGAGTTTATGCTGTAACTGAAGCTACGAAACCGTTACGTAGAGAAAATATGATAGACGACTACTTGAAAAGTATTGCTTTTCCGAGAAGTTCTTGGATGTTCGCATGACATATGCGAAAGGATAAAAATCGACCACATTCTCACAACTCTGAGCGTCCCATTTAACCAGAAGGGGGTTCAAGAACACAATGCCTTCCTTATTCGGGAGAAGTAAATATGGCAAGAGCGATGAATAATAAATTTAATCGCAGGAAAGAAACTTCGTTCCCAAATACATTTTCTTTATATTCTTAACGTGAAATATCCGAGGAAACCCTTTTGGCAACTTAAATTTTAAAATGGCGGAGAAGGCATTTTCCCCGAAGAGGAGAGAAGGATTCTTTCGGTCTGACAACGGCGGCGTGTGAGATTGGGATTCATCAATCATGTTAGGAAGACGGAAGGAGGGGAAGTCCGGTGGCACACACGCACACGGGTGCACACAAACACACGCTGTTTTCTTTTGTGTTCGAAGAAAAGAGAAATAACACTCGAAGAGGTTGCGTTACTTTTGGTGGCGTCAATGAAGAGAACGCCAAAGAACAACGGCCAGCCGAAAATTAAGAAATCGATTAATGGATGGGAGAGTTAAGTTTAAAAAAGAAACAGTTACTCCATTAGTAGGGTCGTATTTGCAGCAAACATATTTCTTTCCGCGCATCAGAAGTTTAATTCGCGAGAATTTAGTTGTTAGTGGTTTTTTCTTACTGATTAGAGTTGATTCAGCAAACTTAAAAATGTCACTATTTGGACTTGAAATATATTCGTGATTATTATGCTTATTATTTATTTAGCCCAAACAAGTATTCCCAATTACATGCGCTTGTATGAATTTTTTTCATGTATTGATTCCATTCTAGAAGCAGTATATGCGCCAGCATCAGCTTTGCAAGCATAGAATCTATGTTAATCAAGTACTTCCCGTGAGTACATTTTCCTTTAACATGATGAAGTTCAGAATTATGGATAACGTCATAGTTCCACTTGAGGTAGGTCCAGATCAGCCCTTACCTCCAAATAACGACACGCTCACCTAGATCTAGAACTGAATTCTTCCAAGTTTTCTTTTACATATGGCCCCTTCTCTGTACTCTTTCCTCAAACAATACCACCAAACTATAACTCAAAGCAAAAACACGACAAAATCGTGGAAGACGGAAAATACTACTGGAAAAGAGGAATCCGTGCGAATAGTAAAGGAGAGAGAAATTGGAGATAGAAGACGAAAGGCAATTTCGAGAGAAAAAAAAAACACTTTTATCGCGATGGCCAACAAAAATATATCGATCGGATGGCCTCGTAAATGCACTCGCATCAATTTGTTATGGAAAGAATGAAAATGGAAAGAAGAAAGAGAGAAGGAGAGGTCGATGAAGAGATGGAAGGGGAGGCGAAAGAAGGGAGGGACGCAGCACAGGATCATTAATCTAAATACATGAATTATGAAGAACCGTTAAAATATTAAGCACTCGCAGGAAGGGGAGGGGAAAGAGGAAGGGCAGAGGGGGAGGGAGGAAAGATGTAAAGAAAGGTAAGGGAGATAGAACGAGAAATGGAATGAGCGTATTCAACTTCGCCTTGTGAACCGCATCTTCTGATTTTAGGGAAAAATAGGAGTGTTATGATTTCGGAAATCCTACCTTTGGACGGATAAACTAAGTTGCAAAACAAAAATAGTGTAATACCGTTGAATATGTGCGAGGAGCGATACAGGGTTTTGTAACTATTTAGCATAAGTAAAGGCGAAAAGAAACTGAAGTCGAATTAATGTAAACTAAATAGGCAAATTATAAAACAAACAGATTGAGGCTAGGTTATGAAAGAAAAATTTAAACAGCGGATTTTCAAAAGCTCAGAAATTTAATGATACAAGGAATTCTTACTGACATGAGTACAGCGATAATTAAGGATATCATACATAATATGGTATATATATACACATACCCGGTACAAAACCGGGACTTATACTCTACAGCGGGTAAAACTGGGATGGAACTGGGGTGTTGCCTTAAAATTTAGTCTGAGTTAACATGATGTGCTTTTAAGACATTATGTATCTGCAACATCATTACTTCATGAAAGTTGCGTTTGCATTATTTCTATCAATGAAATATTCCCATTTTACTTTAGATTATTTCTCCGAGTTTTTCCATTTAACCGAGGCTACAGAAAAATGAACAAAGCCATGCGTTAAAACCGGGACAGTCCCGGTCAAAACGGGACGTATGATAAGACAAATTATAATAAAACGGGGAAGGACAGAATTAAGAGGAGAAATAACTCAGATTTGCAATTTTAATTTGTGGAAAAGTAAATGAAAAACTGTAATACAAACAACTTTAGGGGAACACCTAACAGAAAATCAAGTTCTTTTCAGAATTCAATTCGAAATTAACGCATCCCGTGGTTAATTTTTGCAACGTATTGCGACAAGCGATACCACAAGCACTTTTATGTGTGAAGAGGACAATAGTCAGTGACCCGGAAAACGGAGTTTCAGAGGACTTTTCTTAAGAAATGTGAGTAACTATCCGCTTGATGCAACCCCATTCATCAGAAGACGTCTTCTTGGGCCGATATGGCCAAAAATACCCGAGAAACAGGAGAAAGACGCGTCGAATTAAAAGAAAGCGACGCAGGAAATTTCGACGCAAAAGCAGACGCCGAGTCCGTCGAAGGAGGCCGGATACGCTCCGGACGAAAAGAGGAAAAAAGTTGAAGGCGAAGATGCGAAAGTAAACGGGGAAGCGCGTGCCATCTTCCCGTTGGACATCAAAAGATGGAGAAACAAATCTCCAGAGCGCGATCCATGTTTATCACCATCGCTAGGGAATTCCATTACGGATTAAGACTAAACAAAGCGAAGAATAAAAATATTTCAAAGAGAAAAAATGAGGCGAAAAATAAAATCTCTTTCGGCATATTTTCCGAGAGCGATTCGCCATTCCGAATTCGTTATAACGATCGTACTTACACAGAAACATCCGGCAAATGTGTACGCGGAGGGCACGAGATAAATTCTTCTAGAAAATAAGTTTTTCTCGGGAAATAAGACGGAGAGTAGGGCGTGTTCGTTGATGGAGAGGGAGTGGAGGGGAAGAGAGACGAGGGATAAAGGGAAGGAAGTATTTTTGAGGCCGAAAGGGGGCGCCAAGGAAAGCACACGGGGGGGAGGGGAATTAATAAAAACAAAATCGCGCTCGACGTTGCTCCATCCATCACGTGTGCCAACATATGGCCGAAGCATGGAGGGAGTGTATGAAGATGCAGAAAGGGAAGGGTGTAAAGGAGATCAGATGTTTCTCGCGACGGAGAGGAAGTCTCGCGAAATGCGGGAACTAACATGGCGATAACGGATAGGAAAAATGCGCCTCGCACGGAAGGTCGAATGCGGGTATATCGAAGGAGAGAATTCGTCAGAAAAACAAATTCCGATCCGGATAAGGGCATTTTTGAATCGCCGGCGTTACAATGGGAACCTTTTTTCCGGCGCTATTCGTTTTTGCCTTTGGAATCGATATGAATTCCTCCGAGGATGAATTTTTTAAGATAATGGGACCGACGGGCGGAGAAGAATTCACTCAGAATGGGAAGTTTCTCAAGTTTTTGACGCTCCGGAAGCTAAAGATTTCACGGCACACGTGCGAAGCTGCGTGCAAGCAAAAACCGAAAAAACAGGGAAAGAAAAAAAAATGATTCATTTCCTAAAATAAAGATCGGAAACGGAGAGAAGAAGCGATTTTACAGGAAAGAGTCGTGAAAGGGACAGAAAGGAAAAACCAGGAGGGAAAATAAATGAAAAGATCGGAAACACAATCGGAAAACAACACAAGTATTATATCAAATATTATATTAGGAATGAGAAAACGCGATCCTCTTTTATTTAGAAGGGAGAAGAGAGGAATGGTATTGGCAGAGCGGTCAACTACTTCACCCCACGACGTGCATCTGCTCAGTGGGGCGATTCCGCACCTCGGCGACGCAGCACGGGAATGGACGCAACGAAAAGATATACATTGTCTATGTCTATGTGTATACCCTGCTAGCCACCTTTCGGCGTGTTCGCGTTAAACCGCGTGCAGGCCACACCAAGTAATTGGGCCCAAGTAAGCAGAGGTCCAATTGTAGCGGAAATAACATTCTCCGTAGATTCGCCACCCACGACGAACTTATTCACACCCGCGCCCGCCTCAATCCTCATTCGCACGACGGTCATTCCGACATAAATACCCGATGTGTCGGATCTCGCGAGATGGATGAATCCCTCTATACCTTCTTTAAACGCTCTCTTTTTGCGGCCTGGAAAACTCTGGGAATCGATCCCGGAAATAAATAGGCCATAGTCGGATGCGTACGTGTGCAGAGACGGGGCGCGGCTCCTTTTAACGCTCCTCCTTTTACATTTCCTGCAAGACATATGCGGCGGAGGTTACGGAAGCAGACCGTTAGATAAGAGCGAAGATGCATCAGCGAGCGAGATGGAGGTCACTCGAGTGAATAATATCTCCGCAACAATACGAGAAGGGCAACGTCCTTCGTATATCACAGATTTCGACGAAAAGGGGAAAATGTGACAAATAGAAAAAGGTTTGGGTCGCAACAACGAGACGAACATTTCTCGCTAGGCGTTTCTGAAACGTGTGACAGAATTGACGGGGCGAAAAAATGAAGCCGAAGGGTGGTTGAATGACGTTGCTTGTGGGAGCGATCGGGAGACGTTCGATGACGCAGAGAGGATCTTGACCTCACCCACGCGAAGAAATGGGTGAGGCGATGGCGAAAGGTTGCAGAAGGGAATGAGAGACAATCTCTAAAGGCTAAGACCCAGTTTTATAACGTATACTTAAAATTGACATTAATTTAAGTTCAATTTAGGGCCCGCTAGTATAATGGGTTGATAGAGTTAAAGGGAAGGTTATAATTAATTTTCGATATAAATGAGGAATTAGCATGTAGATGAACTATAATCTTCACTTCAACTCCAACAAAACAATGTAATACCAGACCCTAAAGTGAACATTAGTTAAAGTCCATTTTAAGTATGATAATATAATACGGAACAACCTTAATTAATATTTTTACTAAGCCTCGCCTTAGCGACAAGCGCAAATTAAGGGGTAAACTTTTCTTCTCGATTACCGCGAGACTGTATTGCTTTTTCTAAGAAGAATGTCGATGTAAAAGCATTTGAACGGATCCCCGCTCGTCTTCCAACTGACGGACACATTGTCGCATTTGCGAAACATGCGGACTTACGCCGAAAGAAAAGCTTTAATATAGTACGATTTCTTCGAGTAGTCGGTGTTTTAATTGTAAGGTAAGGCGTTCAGTTAAATGCATCGATATATTCCTGTGCATTTCGATCCTGCTCTCGAACTTAAATTCCAAAATTTGAATTTAATTGGAAAATTTACCGCTACTTTGGGAATCAATGAAAAATGTACCACGGTATAAATGAGCAACGAAGCGTCTAAGGCCTTCATAAAACTTTTGAAAAATGCATAAATGCAAGTGGAAAACAATATTTATCAAGTTGAACTGAATAGCCAACAACGGTTTATCAGAGAAATGGCGAATAAAATTGAGTAATTCCCAAATAAACACCATTTCTCACGAATGGCCAAATCCCGAAATATTTTGATTCAGAATATTAGTGATTCAGAGAGAGGCGTTGATAAGAGGAAGGTGTGGAAGTGAAAGAGTGAAGAAGAGCGATATTTCGTACTGTATCTGTCACTCTCCAAATTCGGAAAAATAACTCTGAACTTTTTATAGTCCAGCCAATTTATACACAAAAAAAGACTCGACCATAAAAGGTCATGTAGTTCTAAATTTTTGATATGTCCTTAGGACCCATTTTGGTTGTGGGAAACCAATTTTGCAGCTTCCAAAGATCTATGCGAGCTGCGTAATTAAAAAAAAGCGAGATTTCACACATTTTTCGTTTCTTTTTCAAAATTTCCTAAGTTTGCGTCCTACAGAAAAAATAATCAAATACATCATAAAGTACATTAAATATCCCACTTATTAAGCCCAAAATCGGCTATGTAAATTCAGAACTTTCCAAGAAACAGATCCTCAAAAATTGGCTACCTTTTACAAAAAATGAAAAATTTCCGTTTTAGTCGTATATTTTACCAAATATCGGAAAATGCACTCATCTAACAGCTTCTACGGCAATTCCATGCAACTTCAAAGAAAGATGATAAACTAATCAGCTAGAATTCAATACAAAACGTGGGTTGGTGGAGATAGGATTTGGTGGACACGGCGGAAGATGGAGGCAATGTAGTGGGAGCACGACAACGGGCGTGCGTCACGGCTGCGCCGAAGAGAAGCGGTGGAGAACTAAGGAAATTCTACAGCTAGAGGAGAGAGGGGGAAAAGAGTGTACGGTCTGAAAAATGTATAATGCAAGAGACGAATGGCGTTGGATACTGAGTGACCTCCTCTTTTATGCTCCTTCTTCTGTTTAAAAATTCCCCTTTAGCGGGAGAGAGGGGGCGGCGAAGGGATTCAGTCGAAGCGGTTGATAAATTGGAACGTGCGGATTTCTGATGAATAGTTGCAAATAAGAGAAACGGTATAATAATAATATCGGCCATTTACGAGGTTACTCTACAAGACTCGTCGGCATCACGATAAAGGACGAAAGAAGAGGAAAAATTCCTTCGGAAAGAATTCTCCTGGTTATAAATACACACCACTGAGAGTTGCCAATGGTGGAGTACATGTTTCTCTTTCTTAATCCCCGAAATATATTTGAGACCAAAAGATGGATTTGTGGATGCTTAAGAAATTCCCAATTTGAACGATATTACTGCCGAAGATTCGGAAAATATGCGACCTCCTATCGAAATTCGGTAGAGCATTGAAATTTATCCGTAAATTAGGTCCTGCAAAATTTAAGGAGGCGGTCGAAAAATAGGTTGTCAGGTCGAGAACGCTAAAATATCGCGGAAACGTTACGAATAAGCGAGAAGACTAAATGCTCAGCAAATGCTACAATTATGTTGATCTTTGGGCCAAAATTCAAGAATGGTGCTGGTTTGATTGAGTAATGAAGTGGTAGGGGTTCTATCAATGAGTTTTCATTAGACAACTATGAATGGAATCTTTCATCGTATTACATTTTAGGCTAAGAGTAAAAATGCATGAATCTTGTTTGATTATAGCACTAAATATTTACGATAAATATTTGCATACAATTTCTTCCAGAACCCTCCCTGTATAGCCATAAAAATTGAAGAACGAAACGCTTAGTTTCGATAAAAATATAGTAACGCTTCTTTCCAAAAATGGCGTCTACAAGTAGAAATAAAATACTAAATAAGAAAAAACGAAAGAAAAAAACCAAGGCAGGAGTTCTTTAGAATAAGGTTTCGGGTTAAAATGAATGTCAATGGACTTCCGCTTCAATCCATCTTAGAAACAGTCATTAAAATCGAGGAAATAATATCTCCACGATATAATTCTACTAAGTCGAGGTGTGGAATCGCTCTTTGGCAGACGACCACTCGACATCGGAGAATGAGCGACGACGCGCGAGCTGTGAAGAGAGTGCGTGTAGAAGACGAAAGGTGTGAAGAAGTCCAGCATTAAACAAAATACTGAGGGGATAGAATCGGATTCAAAATAGAGGGAAAATGAGGAACGTCTGAGAAATAGAAGAAATCGAACTGAAATGTACACTTTGAAAACATCTACATTAAATTCCATATTTTAGGTGGGGTCAAAAAATTCGCCAGAAAGAAGGAAAGAGATATTTCGCTTGTTTTATCGACCACGAACACTGAATGAAAAAGTACTTCTGCGAAAAACTTAGGAATCTAAGTGTGGAATAATCAATTATACTAAATCCTACGTTGATGGAAATAATAGAAAAAACTCTTGAGAATCTTCTGCGATTTATGAAGAAAAGGACTCAAAATTGTTGGAGTAGAAAATCGGTCCGTAACGATGAAAGTACGTACGAACGTCGCTGCAGAAAGTACTCTAAGATATACTCAATACAAGTAAATATATGACATCAATGTCTATTGATACCTTGATTCTAAAGTACTACTTGCTCTTTGGAGACACCCAGTCTCTTACTCAGGCGCTACCAGCAAACCACGACAGCTATAAAGAACAATATTCGTTCAAATAACTTAATATTTGAAATAAGTTAATTCAAATTCTGCCAAAAAACTCACATTTAATCAGTCTGATTAGAAATTAAGGACGAAAATTAGGAATGACGACTTTTCTGCGTCGAATCTCTTTTCAAGAGATGACCTTCGGGTACCTGCCTAGTCCATAGAAGTTTTGCACGGAAATTATACCCGATAAATAGTTTGGAGGGACGACGGAAACTAATTCCCGTTCCGTGAAAGGATGAGTGGGACAGCAGAAAGCGAACTGGAAGTGAGAGATGCTGGAGCGTAAACGGGGAGATGAAAGTACGACGGTGATAAAGAAGAGGAATATTGAAAGAAGTCGCAAATTGTCCATCATTGACGTGGGATGAGAGGAAAAAAAGAAAACATTGTTCGGTGAATTCGAGCAAAACCTTACGTATAATGGATTTTTAACATATATGCAAACGAGCGACCGAATGTACAAACTAGGATAAATATAAAAAATAAAGTCTCTAACAACAATTAATCGATGCAGAAACTCGTAAATGACTCCGAAAGGCGTAAAAAAAGTCCAAAGAAATGAAAATTTTCCTTTAAATTAGTATACAGCGGAAAATTTGAGGCGAAAATCTGGCGAATCGAAGTGCGGAATTGGGAAAGAAGAGGAGGATTAAGGAAAATGTGAAGATTAGGGAAAATAAGAAGAAAGAAGGGAAGAGAAGGGAAGGAAGGAAAAGAGAGCGAAGCGAGAGCGTTTAATGGTTGGCACACACTCACGGTGGGGTAAAGGACTTAGTACGCACCCTTCTTCCTTTCCCATCACACTCGTACAAAAGCCTTCTCCCTCACACGTATATGTATAAAATATGGACTGAAAAGTCGAAGTTTTATTTATGCATGGCTTGGCTGCCGCAAGGTTCATTGCAGTGCGGACGACACACAAAAACAAAAAAGAAACGAGAGAAGGCGAGGCCACAGTAAGAGAGGAAGGCGGGGGAAGATGGATGGGAGTAGAAAAGGAAGGAAAATAAGCATTCCAAAGGGGAGGAAATAGAAATGCGGAAGAAAATAAAAAAAAAAGAGATAAACATTACAAAGGACTGTGTGCAACGGGTGAGATATTCCGAGTGAAAAAGGGAGCTCCCATCAAGCAACTTATTTTAATTTATTAAAAAATGAGGAAAAGATGGTATATAATCAATGGTCCAATACACGGGATACCTGAAGTGCGGAGGAATACATTAGGAGGTTTTTGGAAGAATGTGGATACAGTGTGGAAAGTGGTGAGGATGGAAATGTGGCAGAGATAAGGGAAAGAGACAACCTTAGGTCAAATGCTTTCAGAGTTATTTCCAATACAAAATACGTTATGTGAAAGCGAATCAAGCAAGAATAAAAGAAGAATAAAGACGTCTGAATATTATTTGACAACAATTTTGGAGAGAATTGATGCATTTAAGCACTTTGTATCATTAATCTAAGCAATCGAGAACGAGCGGAAGCAGACACACTTACGTACGAAAATCGATTATTCTACGGACCGAAATTAATTGTTACTTATCAAGTATCTCAAGAAGAGTTTAAAGGAAGGATACAGTGGATAATATTGTCGAGGAGGAAATTCTTTCGTAGCGAACTTTTTTGTAGCAAAAATTCTCTGTATCGAAACATTTACCGCGAAAACGGAGGTAGAAAACAGACTAGCGAATCTTCCCTTAAGCAGGATGAACGCACCAGGGATGGAAAGAGGAATGTAAGGGAAGATGTAATAAAGGAAGGGAAAAAAGAGAGAAGCAGTAAGAAAGGAGACAAAGAGAGGAGAAAAGGAGAAGAAATGATGAAGAAGAGGAGAGTGGAATTGAGGGAGGAGAAAGTTCTTTTTTATTCCGAGAGATGTGAATCAGTTTTACAAGGCGCTGCGGGGGATATCAAAGAAGAAGGAGATTTTTAATGGGCGATAACGCCGAAATTTTGCCGCGTGATTCCGCTCCAACCGTTTCCATAAACTTAAAACCAAAAATACCGGAGTTAGAAGGAATAAAGAATCGGGCAGCGCAAAACCTTTTAAAACATCCGATCCTTTCTGAATGTGGTTAGATATTTCGATTTTATTTTCTTGCTCAACAGCCGAAGGAATTCCCCAGAAGCAGATGGAAGACGCTGCATAATAAATCACCGCTTCAAAATAGAATCGGATAATCGGAGGGACGGACCGAAAAAGGGACGAATCGGAGGTAATTTTATTTTTAATTTCTGAAAACGCGGCTCATTAACTTTTTAGGCTACGCCCAGGGATCTAAGAGCGACGTCGTTGAAAATGACCAATGAATTCCGGAAAAGGACTGCAATCAATATCAATGGCATTAAACGAGAGGAAAACAGCGGAGGCGAATGGAAGTAAAAAAAATCGAACATTAAGAATTCAACGGCGTTCGTTATCGCATCGGATGGCAGAGAGGACGTGTAGAAATGAGCGTTCTTTTTTTAATGATTTTTAATGAAGGGTCAAATGTTAAAAGGCGTAAAGGAAGAGGAAACTCCGTCGACCAAGTATTTTCCCGATCGCTAAAACTCCCTCTGAAACGTTTCTTAGCAGACAATTTTAAGTATGTAATATCTAAAACATCGCAAACCTGAAATACGTAATTCATTTCAGTTGAAGTATCTCGCAACACACATTTTACGGCATCAAAGTGCAGAATGTGCGAAATATAATTCTAAAATTTTGATGCAAAATAGAGCCGAGGAAGGCTAGCTACTTTTTGACCTTATCCTATTAATGAAAGATACCACCCCTCTCCTTGGATTTGGTTTTGAAATGCAAATAATCGATCAATTAGAAACTAAAGCCCAGGTATATCATCTTTTAGTACTTCCAATAAAAGCTTTTACTTCAACTATTAAATTTTATTAGAAAGATATCAGACAATTCTCTTTTTCCTGTTAAAATTTGCTTTCTCAATAACTGTTCAGCATTAGAGTTTCAATTGTATCATAACTGCATGGCGGAGATGAGGATTCTGAGGCATTTCAATGTTAATTATCATTAATTCTTAGACAGGAATCTCACTTACCTCCTTGGCAAGATTGACAAACCTCTTTGAAACATTTCTCCTCAACAGAGAATGCTCCGTATTATACCAATTAATGTTTAGGGAAAAGTAATGATTTCAAGTCGATTGTTGCGATTAATTCCCAGAGGTGTTGTACAAAAAGAAAATTAATAAACTTTCGAGCCTTTTCATAGCATTAGAAAGTCCAATACGGGATTAGTATTGATGCTTCACCGTTAGTATACTTAAAGAATCACATTAACTGACTAATACATTTGAAGAAAGATATATAGTATTCAAGTGTACGATTTTGTTTTCTTGTTTTTTATTTTATTTTTATTTATAACGACAAAAAAGGGACGGGAAGAAAAAAAAATAGCACACGCACTCATAAATAAATCGGCAAGACTTGGAACGCCCGAAAAATGTCAACTTTTTCTATTTTCTAATCTTTTGAAACTTCCGCTTCAAAATATTTCCGATCATTTCCCAACCGTATCAATCCTTATAAACACGTCGCCTGTATTGCGAAGATCCCGCATTATCCTCCAGCGACGCCGAGTAATTACGCGGAAACACGAAAAAAAAGACGCCTTTCCTCGTCCGTTGAACCCAAAAAGGAATAGAATAATAAAAATGGGAAGAGTAATTTGACTCTTTTTTCCCACTCCCACCCGGAGAGAGCGATAAAAGCTATTTGCGTCGCAATGCTAAGTCCGTTATGCGAATTTAAATAGTAATTTGAGTTGTAGAGCGAAAGGCATCTCTGGATTGTTATCCGGATAGCGCCGAGGGTCAACCACCTTCCTCTTCTATTGCACTCATTAGTCGAGCTAATGACGTGTGCAAACACTGGAGGCATAGCAATGGACTGGGCCTCCTTGTGCTTCACTCCTACGCTGGGAAAATTTCCATCGGCGTGTCCGAATCGGATCCACTGAATGTGTTAGAAAGCCGATGAATTAGAAAGACGGGGGGTCGAAAATCGGATGCGAGGAAATGAACGGGTTTCCATTCCCTCAGCGATGGATAGAGAAAATGAATGAGTTGGCAGGATGCACTGGACATTACAATTCAAATTCCCTATAATATTCTGCGTATAAATCAATTCTCTAGCGCCTATGGAGAGATATTTTAGTTTATATTGGAAGGAATGAGCGTAATAATTTACTCGTACTTCAGTTTGATGACTTATGGTACGTAGTGACTTTTCGTTGATAATAAATCAAAGACAGACTCATCCGACTGTTATTGAAATAATTTCATTGCAATCAATTTATCTTATGAATATCTCAATTCAGGACGAAACCGGACACCTTTACCTGAAAAAAAAGGAACATTCTCACGAGAAAGATTTATTTCTTAAATGCTACTCTAATTGAAATTGGAAAATTATACGTAGATGAGAAACAGATATTTTACAATAATAACTAAAAAAAGTACGAAGTACGAAGACCGTACTTCCACGAAGTACGGCCAGAACGAGTTGATTTTATAAAATAACTAAATTGATTCGTAATTAATTAAATGATTTAAGATAACTTCAACGATGGAATTCATAAGCTGGGAAACAGCGACAAACGGTAAAATGAGAGACGATCGCTAACCTTGGTATTTGCAAAGCAAAGAGACGCGAATGCCATAAAAGTAAGATTTCAGCATTCGTATTCCTCTTCAAATTTTGTCTCGATTTACGAAAGGGAAGACTCGGAAGCGATCCATAGTCCACCTGACCTTCTTTCTGGGTTGAACGCATCTTGAAGGACAACAACAACTTATCATCCACCCGATGACCTCCGACACCGGACGTCCATCCTCGCTGTGCGAGCGTCCTGTCTCAGAGCGTAACACTTCTCTTTTACGAGGACAAAAACTCGGGGATACAAACGCGGCGAAAAGCTTACCAAAAAATTTCTCCCCCGAAAAACCCGTTGATAATCCCCCTTCGGCACAGTCTTAACCCGTCAATTCAGCGGATGGGAGTTTTCCCCAGTAATGGAAAATATTATGGAAAAACACGAGTCCTCCGCCCTCTTTCGGGGATCGATAACCACTTAACAAGCAAACACATTTTCTTTTCATCGAATTGGAAAATAATTGAATTTGCGACGGAAACGATGAAATGCCGCCGCCCTTCAAGTTCAAACGGGCGGTGATGCGAAGGGCTTACGTATATTTTTTTCGAAAAAGAAATCCACTACGGGAGAAATCAAATAAAACGCGGGAATGTCGTGTTTTCCTTCCATTTTTCCTTCCCTCTCCCTTCGTCTGACGATCAGCCTCGTTGCGTGCCGTCTAATCTGCTTTTATCCCTCGAGCAAATATTAAATTAAATACGGGAAAACGGGCTAAAATACGAAGGAAGCTCTCGCATGTGTGTGCATATGTGTTTCTCTTCACCTCGTCGCCAGTCTTCCGCGACTCCAACTGGTTACCCTTTCGCCAAATGAATCGAGCCGAGGAAATAAAAAACAACACCGCGGGAGGAATGATGAAACGGGTACTCTTTTTATTAATTTCAGGCGTTTGAAAAAATTCATGGGGAAAGGAAGGAAAAATACACATGAACGGGTTGGTGATTTGTGTGCGGAGAGTCTGACGACACAGGAACGCCACCCGAACTGGCGGAAGTCTTACAAAACAAGCGAACGAGAAAAGAGAATGGGAGGATATTCGCGGAAAGATACGTGGCGATGCGAAGAGAACCTGAATGTTTATAGTTCAGAGTTCCGATGCTTCAGTCACATTTGTGTAATATTCCTTCTAGAAATACAATTTCTTTGATTTTGGTTTTCGATGTAAACGAATTAAGCGCAAATGCGAGGGAGAGAGCGATACAAATAGAAACTTTTATCTGAAAAATTAGATGCACGCTGATGTATATAAAACCTACCCAAAGTTATATTCCCTTTAATATTATCATTATAATATTTTATATTCATACAATATTTATTTAATTTTTCTTATCCTCACAATAACAACTTTTATTGCTGTCTTAAGATTAATCTGTTCTGGAACCTTTGTATTTGTATATCATAATATTCTATTCTAATTTTTAAAGAAAACTTTTTCTAGTTGTTATGTCTATAAAATAATGTATATGTACCAATTTTTTTCCTTTCAGATGTGACTTAACCTGACTTTTCCTTAGTGACAGTCAAAGTAGAGCCGTATTGTTATTATTATTATTATCTGCGATTTAATGGTAAACATTTTATCGATAGTTAGCGAAGTGCAGTCAGAGAATAGTATGCTTTAGGACGATAAACTTGGGTGTAGTGATAAACCAGGAACTTCAAATAGTTCTTGCACCAAAGAATGACAGTCGACGAAAGATATTGAAACAATATAAATTATAAAAAGGTATACAATAGCGACGGTATGAAACATTTTACAAGGGCCTTTAAAACCCTTCGGGCGGACGCCGCTTCCTGAATCAAATGCACGCATTTACACAATCTTGATTCCCAATCGCGACTATTACGTCAAGTGAAGATAATATGATACTTGAATATATTTAGCGATTAAATTTGTTTTCTATCGAAAATTGTTAAACTATCGAATGTTCGAATGCCGGAAATTTGCCACTCCAGTGCGGTCTAAGGTATGTGACCTCCTGAACCCTATCCCCGCTATAATAGGAAACTGGTAGCAAAACACAGAATCTGCGAGTCTTCGCTGCAGTCTTTTCCCGAAATAGCTCAAAGTGAGTGAAGTTCGTAAACTCGTTCTTAATGTGAAGGTATAGCGATCTGATGACACATTCTTATCAAAAAAGAGGAGAAATTGAAATAACGGAAGGTTCGGATGATATGAAAATAATTTGGTGCCAAATCATGTCCCGAGGTAACAGCTTGGGCGCTTCAGGAAAGCTACTGGACATGTACGGAGAGATGGAGATAAAGGAGGAAGATGAAGGAGGGATGGAAAGAGAGGCGCGTGTCACTTTGTTCTATCTCAATCATCACGACAAGCGCATTAATAAGAGACGGAAGGCAGATTACGTCCTTCCGGAGAACAAATATTTGGTTCGAATCCACGTCGGAATCACCAGAGGTTCAGAAGGAATGGGCTAATGCTGCAGAAGCCCATTCTCAACCCACCGATGGGAGCACACCGACGGTTGAAGAAGCAAAATGCCTTCACAAACGATAGCCTAAACCTCGTTATTTTTGTCGCAACATCGCTTTACGGATCTCAGCTCTGCTCCATCGCTATCTATTTAACTAGGAGAACGGTTATGAAGGAAAACAACAAGAGGTCAGCCGCCGAAATCGCTGTGGTTCACTGTCAATTTCATCTCTAGGCAATGCTCCTAGCCTAGCATCCTAGCAAAATTATAAACATGGAGAAAGCAGAAGCAATCGGACAGCAAGAATTAATGCGAAAAACCACACAAAAAGAATTCAAGGAGCTAGAATGCGTGATTTCAGCGCTCTTTTGTTTTTCAATCATTCCGCAACTGAAATTATATAAATCGAACACTACTCTGCCGACAAAAAAGACTTTAAAGATTGAATAAAAGGCAATAGGTAGACCTCTGTCGATTAAATTGTTAACCACGACTTTACGTACGTTGGCATCAGGTGCATTAAAAGTGACGATCGGCTAATTTTGACGTCATGCTCTCGGTTATTTAAGGAATTCGGGTGTGCAAACGTTTCCTATTAAAAATGCGAGTAAATATTTGCGATTTTCTAAGTCGCAGAATCCAACGAGAGAGGCACGTAGATCAAAGGGAAAGGCGGAAAGTGAATCCCCGGAGCACGTCAAAAAGGAATTCTCGAAAAATAGTCGAGTCGAAAAAGGATTTAATGGCGCAACGGATAATTTACTCATCTCATTGGCCGAAGATTTTAAATGAGGACCTCTTCCGACAGAGACGTGGGAAATACAGCGAGAACATCAAATATTAACCCGAGGCCACTCACGATTCTTAAATTCATTATTATCAGTCACGTATGCTGGGCCACGTCAATATTGCCGAGAACCATTATTTCTCGATTTAATTATTTCAATTAGCAAGTTTGCCTTTCGAGTTACGCGGAGCGAAAAACGACATTTATTTGTCGAACATGTTTAATGTGCTATTGAATGCCGCTAAGGGCCGTGTTGTACGCTTCAAGGCCGGAAATTGGGATCAACCCCTACGGAAATTCGGCAGATTTTCAGTAGAATGATGAAAGCGAGGCGTACGACCTTGGGTGGC
Source organism: Ladona fulva (assembly GCA_000376725.2). Taxonomy (NCBI): domain Eukaryota; kingdom Metazoa; phylum Arthropoda; class Insecta; order Odonata; family Libellulidae; genus Ladona; species Ladona fulva. The sequence continues at coordinate 304,142 of KZ308178.1, forward strand.
GAATCGTTCATTCAAGGAGATTTCTAGTTTATGCAAAGAAATTCCGGGAGACCCTTTTTCTTGTCGCCAAATGTTCAGCGAAAGCCATGCATCTAAGCTATTCACGTTATCCGCTATTGATTTGCGAGAAATGATTTTGCGATTACTTTATGAAATATTATGTTGATATTTTACTCTGGCCGAACTGAATTCAAATGTATATGAATCATGTAACTAAAATGAACATAATCATCGCAAGATTTAATAATATGACCAATGTTTCGGTGAACCAGTACTTTAGAATAAGAAGACGCTATATTCGCCAAGGTTACGCCTCATTGGGCCTTCATTATTTTTACACGAATCAAAAGTATAAGGAGTCAAAATTTACTTCGAGGAAAGTCCATAGAATACCACACGTACCCTTTCAAACTGTACGGTAAACTATACTTAATAATGTGTTCATAAAGATTATTCTGAATACGACATAGTAGTTTATTTGAAATCGCACTTTGCGGAGTGTCTAAAGGTATGGTGTTGGTAAGCTGTTGTCACAAACAGTGGAAATTCAAATTTAAATCATTACGAAATCGATTAAGATCAAAGTGAACAGCACATGATTAGACGAAGATCGAATGGGAATAGATTCTGAGAGATCTCTCGTAGGGAGAGAGAACATTACCCCACAGTGACATGGAAACGCAAGTAACAGTGAGAGCTGCCTGGAAACGAGGATGCTATAGTATGTACAATGAAACAATAGAATGAACTTCCTATTTCTGTGAAGACACAAAGAATGGCAATCGCCCCTCGTCATTTTATTCTGATCCCTGAATTTGCTCCGATACAAACAACCTCAAAATATTTGTAGTAGTAGTAATGTTCGGGTGAAAGCAGTTCTAAAAATTCTAATAATTAGTTTCTTATGAACAAAATCGTTCTCAGAAGAATAGATTAGAAGTTGCCAATGATAACTGAGTTAGTTGCAGTTTAAAAGTACTCCACAAACCATCAACGTAGAGATTCTGTTCTATTCGCATTTCACCACCCAAGATAGCTTCTTTAGGGAGCTCCCTGATCCTTTCTGCTATGGTCCATGAAGAAGCTATCGTGGAAATATCGTGTAATGCGCATAGGACAGTATCTCAACGATGATGGTTAGTGGAGTACTTTTTTACTGGAATAAAACTGCAAAAAATCACTCTCGGTAGCTTAATTATGAGGAATCGCTTTTAGACAGAAGACGTTGAGACAGAGATCTCGGCATATTATTGGTAGATATGTGTGGTAAAGGGATGTTGTGAACTACAAGTTGTCAAGGAGTTCGCGGACGATTTCACAAGTGCCAAAAGGTGTACAGAAGCGCGCGATTGTGAGCGCGAGATGTGTCGGTCGTCGATATCTCTTCGATAAGCCTAAGATCATCCAAAGGCGGACAATCATAGCCTATTCCGTCCCCAAAATGCGGCTCATGCATTAAGGATAGCGAGCATCGGGACCGTGGATGAGAGAAGAAGGGCGGTGTTTAGGGCCACGGGCGCATGAATTAGTCATATCGGAGCTGATGAAAAGAAACCGACCTTTAAACCCGACTGGCTGGAATGAATGGCTCGGAATTTAATCTCGATTGTTCGATGGAATCGCGTCGAACATACTTTCAAAACATACGTCATTCAGAATGCATTGTGAATTCATCGGAGATTTACATATTTTACCTTCGTGACCCTGTGTAATGCGCCCCTATAGAAAATGGGAGTTTTTGTCGTCTGTGAGACATTGGAAAGGATGGGACCCACGCCAACTAACTACGGAAAAAATCGGAAGAAAGAAAGGAATTTTAACGCTTACGTGGATTGTCTGTCTTAAGTTGCACATCCGAAGATGATCATTTTCATATTATAAAGAAATTACGAAATTTCCGACCTCGATGGCGGAATGATCAGAGCGCCGGCTTTCCAGCATTGAGGTTCCTGGTTCGTGTTCCGGTCAACCAGAAATTTCCGAGATGTGTCTGCGAGAGTTTACATAATTAAAAGGGATATAATTGAGGGTTCCTGTTACCATTAAGAAATAATAACAGTGAAAATAAAGTTAAGAAACATATCTGTAAGAGCGTATGATAAAAGTCTTCCTTTTTGTCAATCTAAGATGAAGAAATTTGCAGATGCCACAACCACATGTATGAAGGACATAATAATCGTAATGGGCAAGGCAAAAAAGCGATTTAACGATATCAATGGACATCTGTGAATCATGTAGATAAATATCCCTTAAAATTATGTTTTCACGTGTTAAAAAGAATAGACGCATAGCATTTTCTACATAGACTTTGAGGCATAGAGTAGAAAATACGTTCACACTCCCTTGTATGGATAAGTTTATTAAATTACAATAGAATATTACTTAGGAAAGAACAAATAACTAAAATGAAGGAAACAGACTATTTCACATTTAACCCATTTACAAGAATATATACGTATAGAGGGATAAGATTAATAACGAGAGATTTTGCTCAAGGCGGCGTTAATGTAGGAAATAAGGAGGAAACATTTTGCTATGGGAGAGTAAAATAAAAAGAAAACGGCGAATCGTGAACCGCAAGGTATGCGGAGAACATGCAAATGGAAGCAAAATTTTGTAAAAATATGAACTTGAGAAATTTTTATATTTCGCACGAGAGATGTTTTCCTTTCGGTGACGAGATAAAAAGTTCCACTCGTAAAGACCATTCCACATCTTCCAAACAAATGGCCCGTCGAAATGGAAAAACAAAAGATAATGGAAATCAATGATGAGCAGAAGTTATGATTGCGCGGAATTTCTCCCAAACATGGGCACAGTGGACGGGAGTCAAACCCGGGACCGGAGAAACTCCTCCACAAGCCACCACTCGAAAAACAGCAGTACTCCGATAAACATTCGAACGCGAAAACAATAAAAAGAAAGACGCAAACATGCCCCAAAGACGCAAAAATACGCGAGCAACACACGTATAGCACACACTGTCAGAACAAACAGAAATGGGGAGAAATAATAAAGCGAGTGCTCGAATATCAAAACTCAATCAAAGACGCTTGACTGGTGGAAACGGAAAAACGAGAGAAAAAACAAGAAGCGCGTTGTCACCGAATCAAAGCGACCGGCAACAAGCCAGCAGACAAACACAACATGGTCGCCAGGCGTAAAAATCAACAAAAGCATAGCGCAATGAGTGAGAAAGAGCGAAAGATGCGTTCTTGGAAGGACATGGCCGCGGGAGGGCAGCTCTGGATGCACGCTGGCGAGAGCATAAAAAAATGACGACAGAGGAGACCCTTAAAAAAATAATGAAACGTTGAAAATAAAAACGTAGCCCTTCACCGCATCCATATGGCGACATGCGCCTCGGCACACACGAGGGCGTTCACACAAAACTCGCGTATATATATTTACATTACTTATGGGCACATCTGTATACATAATACATATACATACTATATATAGGGGTGCTTGCGCATTAACAAACAGACTCCGGCCTTTTCTTTTATAGTCGTACGACCTCTCTTCCTGCCTCACACATCCTCCCCCTCCACTCCTGAATAATATATACGTGGGAAGTGCCGTCTCCACCGCCCCCGCTCGCCCCCACTCCGCTTACTTCCCATATTCCCTTTTTCCAGACGCCCCCGCCCTCAAAAGAATTCCTCTCCGCAAACACACGCTCCCGACGCCGCTCTTTCTGACCGAAGGGCACGGGGTTCGAAAAGACGAAATGCACACGTCCGCTGAGGACATTGCGATGAGCGACGTCTGAGAAGTTCTCTTTCGGGTTAATTTCGTCGGACGGAAGGCGCTCTTGTGGGAAGAATGGGATTCCTCAGACACCAATTCCCGAAGAAGATGATCCCGCAAATGACAAATTAGTTTCCTTTTCCAAACAGGGGAATAGACTGTGAATGCAACCAACTGAAAAGTCTAAGCTTAAAAGAAAGTCTTCATTCCATGCCGATAAGTTGTGAACGGTGATTTGAGCAGCCACGATTCGTGAAATTGAGTCACTTAGTGATACTATTGTTTTATCATATTTTGCATGCATGCAAATGTTTAGCGTTCTAACTAAAAATAATCAGAAATACATTTCTAACGTAATCTAGCATAGGAATGAACGACGCCAGCCTAATCTTCATAAGCGCTAATCAAGTCTCAAATCACATTATGATCATCGATTGTCAAAAATGAATCAGAACGAGTTTTCCCTCATCGATGAATTCAACTGAATTTAAAAGACGGATTTAGACTATAGACCAATGACTTTGGATCAATGCTGACTTTATGCTTTAAAATTATGAAAAAGTTTTCTTTTCCTTCCGAGCCACCAAATAAAAATCAAAGATAATCTGCAATTTTTCGATAGAGACAAATTTCCGACAGAAATTTACAAATATAATTGAAAAAATAAGAATAAATATATTTTGGTAACTTTTTCTAGAACGTAGCTTTAAGATACACTCACTTAGCAGACCGAAGAATAGATTTTTTAATATAATTATTAATCCAAATTTATTGGTTTTCCGAAATATTTCCACAATAAGCAAGAACAATTACAAATTCGAGTTCTGAAACTGCAATGATTCCAGAAATCATCAATTGAACTATTTCCTCTAACCAAACAGTTTGCGCATAAAAAAATCTTCCAGCACGTTACATAGGAAATGCTACCGTGTAAGCTACAGAAACATTTTAACTACTTTCCATAGGCACTATCAGAAAATAAAGTTATAACAAGACTATTTTGCGGCGTGCCTCTCATAAAATGCACCGTCTGAATGAAGTAGCATCACTTACAGTTATTACAAAAGTGTTACCCGACAGCTAAATAATTTCCCACAGCCTGAGAAAATCTTAATTGAGTTTACAAACGATAATGTCAAAACAGAACCCGTGACGAAATCAGGACCTTTTCGTTAATATGTTTAAGAGAATCATTTCTCTATGCGTATAGGACATATCATCGATACGATCCCCTGATGATTACGCAAAATTATTTTACAAAATCCTCGTCGACAAGCATTCACATAAAGAATAACACATTTCAGTACTTAAAACATAAAATGTTGGATGCTCGAGATGAATACATGCAAGCCTTCGTCATTTCCGAGGGGTGGGGACGACAATCACACATAAACACCGCCAATATGCTTTTTTCCTCGATTTAAAGGCGCATAAACCGTTAGGGGATGCCAAACAGGAGACACGTGTAGAGATGGTTCGGTTGTTCCGCGTTCTAAAAAAATACAACCCATAAGCCGACGAAAAAAAGAGCGAATAAACTTGGCCCGATCCATTTCATCGCCAGACGTGAAATTCAGAAGCAGTCGTTTCATTCAAGAATGAAAATTTAATGCGAATAAGTAAAAAAACAAAACCATTAGGGAGATGGGGGACGAGACAAGAGAGGGAGCAATTCAGTAAAAATATTCACATTTATAGATCCGCCCAGAAAGTCTTATGAATAGTTTAAAAAATCTGGGAGCACGTATTCCCGAGTGAATCAAAATTTCATACAGGACTTTTGTACTTAAAACGCGAGGGCCTCTCTAATCAATCCATGCCTATTTTACGGAAGAAATTGCGAGCCTTTGCTCGGACGGAATCGCTTTATCGACGTCTCATCGGTACAAAGCGTCCGTCGCAAAAAACCCCTTTTTCTAAGTAAAACCCGATAAGATCGAAATTATCTCGCGAGATGAAAAACACTCGAAAAGCGAAATAGTTAGGAAAAAAGAGAGTAACAGTGCGGTGGGTGGATCGAGGGGAATCGGATGGTTATATTTTGATTCGGAAAAAATATAAGCCAACACGGTGAATTTTGAATATCAATCACGGTAAAAATTTCAGTTCCTATCAATCAGGATTCCTGATGCATAATTCACGAGGAACGGAAAATCGTGGGGGAAGAAAAGGAGTGGGAAGGATAAAAAAACGCGGAAAAAAGAAACGATGGAGGATAAGGGGGCGGTATAATGAGCGAGTCTTGATCGCCATCGATCATTATCTAAATCAAACCATCTTGGCACACAGCTGCAGCACCCAAAACTCCTTCCCTCGGAACAACATAAAAAAATAAATTTCCCCCGAAGTGTAAAAAAGCCCCCACCGCCTTATATCGACTATCTTTCCGCGTGTCCTCCGATATCCACCCCGGAGTACAAACACATGCTCACCCCCTCACTCGACGGCCATCATTAAGGACGGGAAAAAATGCAAGACAAACACGTGACGAAAGGTGGGGAGGAAGTTAAAGCAGCGAGGGGTTGGAAGAGCGGAATAAAGTCGAAATCAATTTTTCAAAAGCTACATATGCCCTTCTCGGTCTGTGACCTCCACCACATCCACCCACTCCACCCCACACATTTATCAGCGGACGTGTGGGAGAGACGGGAAAGGCAAAAAGAGAAAATCAAAGAAAACGATAAGGAATGGTAAATGGAAGGGAAATAGGAGAAAGGGATAGAAAAGCATCAATGATATCAATGGTGTCATCACGAGAGATACACAGGAAGACCCACCCTTATTCAAGGGCAGTTGACGATCCTTAGCAAAGATGCATCGCGACACGATAGATCGAAACTGGGATGCAAAATTGCTGGGATGGTTTGCATGGCACAAAATTATAGGAGTGCTTGAATAAGTTAAAATCGATCGCGTTAATATACGAAAAGAAATGTTGAATAAGGTCACCTCTGTTGAAGAGATCTAACTGGAACTAGTCTTTGAAAAACGACAGAGCATTTGAGAGGTAATATCAACGTGCATAACAGAGAGATTACAGAATGAGTGGGTTTACTAAGGTGGAGAAATGCAGACGTCATCGAAGAAAGCTGTTTGTCAGAGAAAGTGGAGAAGTTAGAAGATATACTCGACTAAGATAAAGATAAATAAATAAGAGTAATAGTCATAAGAAAGAATGAGTCAAAGCAATAAGAGGGTTACAATGGGTTAAAACGGCTGAATTGCTTATTAGCCGAATATAAAATTTCAGATCAATGGAATGATGAATACTTCTTAGAGTTGAAATTAAGTGTTCACTGATTCGGTCTTAAAGGATGCGAAATAAATTGAAAGAAGTAATTAAACATCTGCAAAAGGACCAGAGTGAAGATGCTTCGATGTTAATGTTAGAAAAATTGCACTTAAGAGAGAGATACGACTGCATTCTCTTCGACATCTGTGCAAAGAGTGAAGGGGAAAAGCGAAGACAGAAAAGAGAGAACACAAATGGAATGGAGAGAAGAAAACGAGGGAATTTCGTTAAATCTTAATCTGTAAACGTAGGCTTTTTGCATTTAAATTTCGATTTCCCAAGTACGACGAATTCAGACCAAAAGGCGTACCAGTTCCGTCAAGGCAATGCATTCAAACATTCATCCGCTTGTTCAGTTATTTATAACAGAGATGGCAAATGTAACAGGCCACTACTGTATATTTATATGCGAGAGGAACGAGATGGGAGTTAGGAAGAATAAATATGAGGCCAAGGGCAAAAAAGGACTTCGTCAAAGAGTTAGACAAAGGCACGGAGATAAATATGGAGAAACTGGGAAGTAGGAGTAATTGAAGAGGCAATGGAGAAAAAAGGCAGGTCGGAGCAGACAATTGAAGATCGTCATATGACAATGAAGTGTCTTTTATCCTTATTTATTCATCACATACATATCTAATGATCTCTCCGAGGACCGAATAGAGAGCGATGGAGATGCATAATTCATGAAACGCTGAAAACATCTTCATGTCCGAGGTTCTCTCTCTTGCAAAAATAAAAAGAAGGAAAATAAAGAGGAATGGAAAAACAAACGCCAAACGGAAACGTTTACCGGACCGTCTAATCGGAGCATTGTAATGTGCGTTTGTTCGACGCCCCGGGCGGAATTACTCCGGGAAGCGGTGAAACGACCCGGAATCTCTTCTTTCCCCAAGAATTGACGCAAAGCGCATTGGAACAAAAAGATATGCGGGAAAAGATACGCAATCGGGATCATGCGATGTTTTTCCGTCAGTCCCGCAACGACCGGGGAAATAACGAGGCGATGCGACTTCGAAGAAACACTTGCGTAGTGAGTGTTCTTACGGCACGGACGGAGGTCGATTGCGTTCCGCTGAACTGAAAGAAGGCAGGAGAAAGCGCTTCATGCAATATCGGGTATTGTGAGGATAGTTCCCGATATTCCTCTCAAGAGGGAATTTACAAAAATGAAAGACCGCGTCATCATCTCCCCAGGACCGCAACGGTAGCCATCAATGCCTACTAGGAACCCTGAGATAACGTGTTTGATACAGAAAGGATATTAACTAAGGAACGACTGTTTATATTTGCAAAATGGGATTGAATGACTTTAAGCTTTAATGTGAAAATTTATTATTGTAAGGGTGATATCTATGCTAGATATCTATACTACTATATCTGTAAGAGAGAATTGTTGAATGCAAGTGAATGTAATTGCGATAGCGTATTGTTACGGCTAGACCTGTACTGCAATAGTGTTCTGTTGTACTAGTGTAGTGCGATGTACATTTTAACAATAACGTTGCCACCGTTAGACCATCAGTAACGACTTATTTAATAACGAAAAAAGAGCAACGGGAGGCGTTCTAAAAGCTCTCGGAAACAAGTCGCAGCTTGCATGGGATAATTCCAAATTAAACAGTGTGAAATTACTGATTTGAATTGGTGTTAGTATCGAAATTTCTTGATAACTCTACAAAAAACATAACTACTTCATCAAAACGACATATGAGAACATTTCGAAAGCCATACGTACTTCCAATTATCAACAATGTATTTCACGATGAGCTAAAATATCTTCAAAAGTAGCTCACGTCGAAAATTCTTGCATTATAAGTACCTAAAGCGCTGACTCAAGATGAATCGAACAGAAGATAGTCTGAAGAGAATGAGAATAGTTGTACTTTTTCCACAATATATTTATTATTTGTTTTAATAATAAACATATTGTGGAAAAAGTACAACTATTCTCATTCTCTCCATGATGTATTTCCACAAAGCATCGCGAGCAACTGTGAATTTTAGTAGATAGTCTGGATGGTCTGGTTTTCCACTTCTTTTTAGAAAATAAGCCATCGCTACAACAAGCAGCTAAGATATCTGTGACGGGCTGAATTTGCAAGTTAAATATTTTGCAACTCGCACTCGATTTTTTGCCTATGTTTCCATGCAAGAGGACCTTCTCAATCGTCGCAATTCAGCTTCGATGAAAGAATAACAATACTATACGTTGTCAACAATTTCGAAGTAAGAACCATTAATATTTCCAATATCATTTTGCCTCTCTGAATTCTCCTAAATCAAGGAAGTCCAACATGTTTTTCAAAACGCCTGCAAGGAACTTCTCGTCCGTTGATTCATGGCAATCCAGGGTAATTTGCAAGAGTAAAAGGTTAAGTAAAATAACATGAAGTTTAAATTTCCGAACATCTCATCCGTTTCTAAAATTACAGCAGAGCTTCAAACGTGGAACATTAGAACGATAGTTTGCGGTGTTACTTTATGGAATTATTTCGTAATTTTGGAGAAATAAACTCACTTCGTCGAAGTCATGCATACTTACAGAGCACGCTAAGTTTTGTTACCGTGTAAATCATAATGTATTCACTGAAAACCTTTTTCGGTTTCCATTGGAAAACTGAAGATTTCATTTCCAAATGGTATACTGGTTGTACGTTCTTCTTGCACTAAGCAATTTCTGGGCAGCGATATGCGGGGCATTTCCTAAACCATGTCTTTCCAACGCTACTTCGATATATATAGAGATGTGTTTCCCATGCAAACAAAAAGAGTGGAAAAGTTCTTTCCACTTGATTGAGCACTTTCATGGGGATTTTTATGCATGATGATCCATTAAATAGGATAGCGAATTGTTAAATCTTCCATTAATTATATTGGTGAACCTTCATTGACATATTTCAATAACCGATTCTCTGTATGTCGCAAGTATTCAGGAAACTATCATCTTCATAGAGACTTCACTTCATATTTTCTAGCCTTCAAAAGACTCTTCGTTCCCTCGAGAGATGGCGGGCCTAGCGGCAACGCGTCTTCCAACTCTTTCTCAACCAACGAGGTTTTTACATCGCCGAAACACGCCACAAAAACGAGAAAGAGGTGCAGTGGAAGAAAGGGGAGAGGGTTGCGTTTTACGATCGGGAATAATAATAAAGACGGCGCTAGTTGCAGGCATTTGAAAGTTTAAAGACCGTCGGGAAAGACAACAAACTTGAGCATTACGAAGGATACGAAATAGTGTATTGCTCACAGGCAAAATCGTTTACCGACAAACATATGGTCCACCACTCTTCCTCGAACGCATTTTGAGGACGTGGAAGCAACACATCTTGCATTTCAGTGAATACGCACGTCATAGAACGCCTAACAAGGCTCAAAGCACCAAAAAGGATTAATTTCGATTATTCTATTACGCTGAGGAAACGATAACGAACAGCAAAAATTCTCCAGCGATTGCGAGAAGTCATTGCGGAGAATTTTCTCCGTACGAATTCTGACAGTTAAGAGTTAACCTCGCAAAAACCTTACGAAGTTTGACTTCAAGGCAGAATTTTAAGCACAAAGATTTCTCGCATTCAGATTCTGAGATCGAGAAAATCATCGAAATAAATAAGCGTCAACATGTTTCGAAAGGCATTCAGTCCAATTTCTTAAAGAAGAAACAAAAGAAAGAGGAAATACAGCGAAAATAAATGACTCTCGGCAATAAAATCGAAATGGTTTATATCGAAAGCTCTTTTTCAAAGAACAGAGGGGCTCACTCGTATCGATTCCGAAATCTCATGCACGTTAAATATACATCTAGGAAGAAACGAATCCGTAATTTCTCATCCGAAACATTCGTCGAACAGGGATAAACGCTTTCCGGACCGTTATTTCAAAATGCACCGCGAGGTGTTAAGAAACATCTTGACCATCCAACTTCGATTATTATCAACAAAAACAGTCCTGGGTATACCAAGACCTTCTGGTTCCGCCAAACCCAGGGTCGACTTCAGACGGAGATGAAGCAAATCCCTCAGGGGGAAAAGTTGTGTGAATACGTCAAACAACAAAATGAAATTGTTGTTTAATAATTATATTTAAAATCTTAGATATCTATCGGTTATATCGCAGTTGAGATTATCATATATACAAATGATTTGCGCACCTGATATTGCGTTATATTGATTGATTATATGAGATTCTGAAGGTGCTGACTTAACACACATGACAGTGAGTCTACCCCAGATTCTACGCACGGCGACAACAATTGACTCAAATGTAAAATTTGCCACCGAAAGAGAGAAAAACAACAATCTAGTTAGAGGCGAATGTTGCTTGAGGGCTGCCACATGTCTGAAGCCGGAACTGCATCCACACAGCGCTCCGACTTGGAGTAGCGCAAAAAGGTTTCCCTGGTTTGACGTCTTTCCTCGTGAGGAGCCGATTCGAATCTCGGAGAGGATTTTCCCGCAACGAAACCATTCATCATCCCTCATTACCTTCATCGAAAAGAGAACGATCCTCGGAAGAAAAACACCCGCAAAAAAGTCCCATTCGTCATTTGGAGCGGAAGGAGGGGCCGGCCGAGGAGGCAGCGCCAGGCGGATGGAAAGGGAAACAGGAAGGAGAAAAGAAGCTTCATTCACTTTCTTGCTGGGAGTGAGCGGGCGTGAAGCCCGGAGTGAAAAGAAGCGTTGTCTTAGGTCAGTCAGCCTCGATCCATAGGAGGAGAGTGGAGGGATGCCTAGTCAAATGCGCCTCTCATGGCCAAATGCCCCGCTGGCGAATTGATCATCCAGAAGCTCGTAATTAGCGAAGGGAAGAAACACATACTGCCGCTGGGCCAAGAGGCCGATTGATCCGAAATAGAAACGACTTTTTCATCGGCAGAAGCAGTTCCTCGGCCCGCCACCGCCATTCCTGGGCGTCGTGCATATTCATGCATCCGCGACGTACCCTCTCCTTACCTTCGCTGACACAAACAACCGCTCGGCTGTGCCTGGACTTGGATGCATTCGACAAGCGAGGCACGACATGCACCTTCCAATCGACGACACACCCATTGCTTCGGTTAGCATCGCCTCTACTCTTAACGACGATACGACTTACGACGCCACTTCACTACTGCGGGAATGCAACTGAAATGATCCTCTTATCATAAAATTGGCCATATAAGACATAAAAATACGTAAGAAAACAATAATAGTAGCTGAAAATTTGGTAAGAAGATATTCCAAAAATATTCCCAAGGAAAAGGAGTTGTGCCAAGTGCGGGGTTCTTCCTGATTGAGGCCACTAAACAGTTTCCGCACTTGGGACTAACTGAATATACTTGGCGATGATGTTTTTCTTTTTCTGCAACAGAAATAATAGTGAAAAAGGAAGTGAAATTTTAAGGCCTAAGAAATTATAACGCCCTTGTGGCATCAATAATATTAAATGCTTTATAAGAGTGGTAAAAATACGCCATTAGAGGAAAAGGTGGTTTTATAAAGGTACGAAACCAGCAAATAGTTCACTAAAATTTGAGAGGAATGTAGTGAATGGTACGGATGAAACGTAAGCATACAAGAAACATTAAAGAACAGAAACAAATATGAACTGCCGATGCTCATAAGGTTAGAAAATAAAAACATACAAAAAATAAAATGAGTTATAAGATAAGTCAATACGTACATAATAATATAAGGTATCTCTATTAGTTACGAGGTTGAATAATAAATCAACATTAAATTGCATAATAAAAGAAAACCTGAGAAATTGGGACACAATAATCAAAGTCAAGAAATAATATCTTCCTTATCAGAAGGAGACAATAAAATCGAACTTGGTAACTTATTTCTCGGAGGTTGGCTATAAACAGTTTTCTGCATCCTAAAACCTGCCGAATCCTTCAAACTCTATCCTGTCTTGTAAACAGTAGTACTGGATGAATTAGGATCACCCTTTAACACACATGCATTCGATTTCCATCGACAGAATTAATAAAATTAATTTATAATCAGAAAAAAACAGCCATGAGACACCTCGTTCTTAACGTGGCCACTGAAGCACCAAAAAGAAGCTTGCAAGGTTTAAATGCAGAAGATTTTAAAATGACCGGTGCAACGTAACGTAGCAACGAAACAGAATGGCCTTAACTGATGACAAATCAACGCCCGCCTTCCGCGAATCTGTGGTTATCGGTGACATTCAATTCTGAATCTGCGATGTAGGGAATGTTTAATTACTGGATCGTGGGCCAAATTGACGGAATTGGAGGGCGCAGAAGAAAGATAAGTTGACGCTCGGGGATTTCGCGGGAAAATGCCGAACCAGTCACGGAAATGAGCTTAATGCCCTTCGGAAATTGCTTCTCGGATTCTGAGTTTTATTTGGAGAGGTAACGCGGAAAGACGGACAATTACAATGATGGATTGTGCGACGAAACTGTTGCCAACAAAATGGTGGGTGGAATTAACAACATGGTTACAAAAAATTTAGATGACAATACGATTCGTATGGTGTGCTTACTATACAACTTTAAATGTATGGCCTCTCTTTAGAACGAACGGTATTTTCAAGTATATAGATCGCCATTATATTTGAAAAAGGTGCCGAACTGCAGGTAAATTTAATAGAAAAACGCTTCATTTTAATACGAAGATGGTGAATTCCTTCTTAAAGAATTTCTTGTCATAGGTTCGAGGAAGATTCGCTACAGTAGGTTCGCTACCGACGTTTGCGGCACAGAGAATTTTTGCTATTAGAAAAGTTCGCCACAAAGAATTTCAGCAACAGTATTCCCCCAGCGAAAACTCTTTTGATCGGTAAATGCTTCGGTGACGAAACCGAAACTGTAGCGAAAATGTACGTCGGGAATCTACTGTAGAGAATCTTCCGGATCCCTTAGAATATTCCACTGCAATTCAAAACCGAAGAAAGGCTAAACCAATCGGGGAATGAAAAAACTTAAAAAATAGCGATGAATCTGTGAAATTCAGTGAACAAAAAATTAACATTAATATTGCAATTCGAATATATTGGAAGATGCACCGAATAATAAAAGAACCGATTCAACTGCATTGGAATTGTATGGTGCATGGTGTACAATGAAATTGTCAGCAAATCCCTTGAGTATCGATTGGTCAAGTTGTATAAATATCAAACGCTGTTGACTAAATCCTTGGTCGATATAACAAACAAATACAGTAAAGACTTTTCGTCTAAAATTGTATTTTCGTCTCAATGGACGGGTCATCAACTCTGAATCAGTGATCTTTCGGAAACAGCATTTTTCTCTCAAGGAAAGGAATCAGGCGAGAAATGATGCCCTAAAAATTTCAAAACAAAAAACGAACTAAATTGTCTCGCTGTACATAACGCAAAACGTACAAAGCCGTTCTCGGAAGGAGACAAGAGCGAGAGAGACTTTTCATTCGGCAAATAAACACAACAACAACGGCTCCCTCCCTTTATAATTCTCCTTTGAATTTGCTTCATTACCATTTCATGCTTCTAAGAGGTGGCACAACCCTCGGCTCTTGAAATGGATCGAGAAGGGGAGCGAAACAGACGTCTTCGTGACCAATCCTATGTCGACTTTCGGGAGGATTTATGCATGAAGAGGAGGAAGAAACGCAGCAAAGAAATAACTTTAACGCACGCTTCTTAAACTAATGGACAGCAAGAGTTTCCGAGAGGTAATAACCTACCATAGTGTAATCTTTTGTAACTGGTTAAGTATCTTTAGAGCCGGGCTGCGGTTGCGTCATCTTTAATTAGTTAGGCGTGACAATACTCAACGATCACCCTTCCTTTTTCGGGAGTTATGTACCTTTTACGTCGTTAAATTTTTAATTAAAACGTCACTTCCCGTTTCGCTTATTGGGGAAGGATTTAGTTTTCGACCGTCCGCACGTTCAAAAGACGCCCAACTCTTCATTTGTGCAGACAGGGATGAGTCTTCCAGGAAAATAAATCACGGAAACAAGGAGGTGACTATTGCCTTTAAAAAGGAAAATTGTAGGGATAATCACGCGGCAGTAGACTGCTGAGAAAGAGCCGAAAAACAGAGATGTCGTCTTCAGAAAGAAATTTATCTAAATAAGAGGACATGATTTGTGAATAATTACGGATAGCAAACTAAATAGAGGAATCTCCGTCCATTTAAGCTCCCTGCCGATTCAATGGAACCATATAGAAGAGTATTTAAGTATATAAACATTTCAGAAGCTATACTTGAAGGCTACTTTCTCGTAGGCCTATAATAATTTATTAAAAGTGGAAATTCTTACGATAGCTAAAGCAATATTTTCCTTCAGTCCAATATATGATTATATTCAAAAGCATCCGCATGTAATGTTGCGATATTACTCTGATAGTATTTGACTCCAATGAAATCAAGATCATTGTCTTCGAACATTTACATTAAATGCAAATTTACCTTCGAAACTGGGCGCCCCAGGAAACGGAAGGTAAAACCTAAATAATACATGTTATACCGACTTTAGAGAATTGAAAAAATTGGAAGTTCGAAGAATTCCTAGTGGTAGTATTTAATGTGCTTTAAAGGTGAGGCAATTTCGTACGTATGGGCCTCCAACGGGGACCCAAAGGCGAACGCGCTATCCACTTGGCTATCCGGGGGTCTTAAGAGTGTTTACTAGTGAAAGAAATAGATTCAAAGGCCAGCGGATTCAAAAATTTATTTTCTCTGCGTTCAGTAAGCGAAGGTTAAAAAATAGGAAAGGAAATTAAACTGCACATTACGAAGCACTCCGAAAGGCAGCTAACAAACGTAGATGTAAATGGATATCGAGAAAATACAAAGGAAATCGTAGTTTTCTTAAAGATAGCAGTGGAAATGGATTTAATTTGAATGCCTGTCAGAGAACCCTTCGCGAAACGATATATTTAGAGAGGCACGGTTAGAAAGCATAAAGTAATTCCGGACAGAGTCAAGAGGACGATGAAGGAGTCGTCCAAATGGAAGGGAAATGTTAGTGAAAAGCCGTAGAAACTCGTGGAGTCTTCCGAAAGTGGAAAAGGAGGGAGGTGTGCACGCACGAGAAAAGATTTGCGGCGGAGATAAGGGAGAATGAATAAAAGCAGAAGAGGTAAAACTTTGGGAGGAAAGCCTTCCTTTTCTCCCTTAAACTATCATGAAAGGTCAAAATAATTATGCTTAATTAAGAAAAGTGGATTCTCTCTTGGTTAATAATTCTGGGAAAAAAACGATTCATACGCCGGTAAGACACGAACAAAGTTATCATATAAATTACGCGCTTACTTCTGACACAGACTCCTTGGGCAAAAAAGGGGAGGAGAAGAGGGAGAGATGCGGAGGAGGGAGAGATGCGGAGGAGGGAGAGATACGAGGGGAGGAAAGATACGGAGGGAGAGAAAGAGAAGGGAGTTGAGAGGGTAATGGCGCATATTTAAGACGCATATTAATAAAAACGCCATAAAATAGTTTCGGAGGCCTTTTAATTCATTTTATATGCATAAATACGATTTCCTCCGTGAGGACGTTAAATTTCGTTCCAGCCGAGCGAAAATAAGGTCAGGAGAATTTTTCAAGAGCCTGATTTATACATACGAAAAAAATGCAACAAAGGAAAAGAGAAAACAAAACGTACGAAGGTTATTTATTAAGAGTATGTGCAGAAAACGAGCAGAAATTGTTCCTTTGCCACGTATACCCAGTTTAACAGGAACAAATATTCAGCGGGAAATTTTCTGTCGTGATGTTTTAATAAAAGCCGGCATTATGCGAGGGCGTACGTCGAAAGCAGGGAATTGTGGGAGAATAACAACAGAAAGCTACTTGGAACAAATACTCAGTCGAGAAACAAAAAGAAATAGACGCGAAGTGGAGAACAAAAGGCGAAAGAAATGAATAACGGCAGAGAGTGCGAAATATTTATCCTTCGGTGAAATAAAACCCGGGGGAATTGGTCCCTATCGAAAATTTGAGGAGAGAATTAAACCTTGACGAAGTATAACCGAGGGAAAACATCCTGAGAGTATTTATTAAAAGACGGAAACGCTTCTGCTGTTGATCTATTTATAGTTTTCTAAGTTGAATGCATCATTACTAACGAAAAATGTAAAAGTTACGAAAATGTTACTTTCAAAAATGGGTAGTATAATAGGAAACCGACATTTCAGGCGATTCTCACAAGAGGACTTATCCAGAAATATTCCTCACAAACGAATTTACCTTCCAATATACATCCCCCTTATCTCCCTTCCGAAAAGGGTACTCCCTTAACTTCCAACCACACTCCTCCTTACCCTCCCCCGCTCCTCTCCGTTATATATACTTTGTGCCTCCACTTCCTGTACCTGACGATGCTACTCCGTTTGCGAAACAGGTCGTAAATAAGACAAGGTGTGGAAAAATTACAAAGTTTTTCTATATTCACTTTTGTGATATGGCCTTCCACGAAGTAACGCCAGAAAATATAGATCGATTGTACATCGGTTTGATTATCTGTAAGAGAAATTCATTAAATTCCATCCGCCACATGCACTTAGCTGGATAGATAAAGACATAGTCGAATATTTATATAAGAAAGAAACCGCCATAGGACATTAACTACTGCTGCTTGATATTTATACTGGGTCGATAATTTCAGCTATAGGTCTTAACACCACAAAATATCTAATGCGATTACGAACAATATACAAATTCTAAGAGATGAGATCACTGAAATAAAAAATGATACTAGAAACTAGATCAAAAGATAGAACCTTCTATAGAAATAATTATCAATCAACAAAATCATCAGGGTCTACCTATGATGTCACAGCAAAATCGGAACCAAATTAGCGTCATCGCACTCCTACTCGACCACACAGATAAGGTACTCCAACCAAAATACACACAGGCAGCGCCGCACCCTACCAATCTGCCGTCCGGTGACAAACATAAACTGCCGCTCCTTTAAATTGAATACCAAAACGATACATTTCCTGATTTGCTGGTCTAAATTATTCTGTAAAACTTTGAAAAGCCATTCTTTCATGACTTTGTAAAAATTAATTATGCAGATTCCGTATTCTGGCATAGCAAATTGTTATTACGAGTTATCGCAAATAAATATGAACGTTTCTAATAAAAATCCTTTTCAACATTCGACTTCTGTTAAATCCACTGCACAAATATGCCTTTCTCGTCTACAGTTATCCCTAATTCTTTCCTCTCAATGTTTCCCAATCTTTCATTCCACATCATAATCTTTCCTAGATAAGTCGTGTGTCACACAGTAAACAACAAATAATGTTGTTGTAATAATAGTAATGACTAGCTACGCTTCTGTTGCCGCCCTTAAGATGCCGCCGCCCGGGTGCGGTGCACCCCTTGCACCCACAGGACACCGCGGCTCTGCACACGGGTAGGGAATGTACCGACAAAAACAAAATCAAAAACTAATCAGCACCCAATGTTGGCCTTTGACTATTTTGAATATTCACGAGAGAGTGATGGAGCTCTATTTCTTTGGAATGCATAACCTAAGCACGAATGAGCTCCTTCTATGGCCCATATTGCACTATTCACAAAAGAGCGCCATTTTACAAAGAATATTCCAAAACGTTTTCTTGAAACAGTTTGAACAATAAGTTCCACCGAACCGAAGTGTCATCCTATCCATCCCTACATATAACAACTTTCAGCAAAGAAACTGAGAAGCGAAAACTTCCACACGCACTCGCGGCGATGATCGTGGAGAAGAACCCCTTTTTGGCTTCTAAAATTCATCGGAGGTCATCTCAAACAAAGCATCTGACGCGTGAATTTTTATCGCTCTTCAGCCATCTTGTGAAACGCACACAGAAATGCACGCAAAGCATTATCGCATGATGAGGAGGAGAGCAAAGAGAGAAGATAAATAAGGAGAAAGAATAAACGAGAGAGAAGAGGTCACGAAGGCGAGCAGAAGAGAGGCAATAAAATAAAGGGAGGAGCGTGTTAAGATAGCGAAAGAAGAGATAACGACGAACTGCGGGGGTGAAGACAATCCCTCTTTCATACGGGAGAAGAAGTTCCAGTCCAGAAAAGGATCGAGAAAATAAATAAAAGAAGAAATATGATACTAAGTGTTTAATTTCTCTCTCTCGAGACACGCGAGCAAAGAAGAGCGCTCGGGATGAATGGACTGCGATACCGTGGCTCATTCTATCTGCTTCGACCCATCTTTGATTCTCACCCCGACCGCCCTGACCGCTGGCCGCCTTAAATCTCCGAAATATTTACTCGTTTTAACTTTTATCGCTGATAACTTGCAGCTAATGGCGATAGTAGAAGCTGGGAGAGGAGTCGCGATAAAGTCTACAATTTCGCCCTTAAAGTGAGGGCCTTGTTTTATTATAATCCTGAAGAATGGGTTTACAAAAAGAGATAAAGCGCCACACTGAAATTAAGATTAATGCTACATTTTCGTATCTTATTTACGGCGAAGATCGAAACGTGAGTTTAAAATAGACCTGTGAACCTCTACGGGGGCCGTCCTAAATTCTTGAAGCGCTCCCTAAATTCTACAATCGACTCGCATGTACAGAGACGACAGCTTTTTGTGTACCATTGTTTCTGCGGACGATATAATCAATACAAATATATATACAATCATAAATACTACATTGTTTACATAATTATTAGTTTAGATGGAAAAACTAGACTGAAAATGTAGAACTTGCAAATGATTGCAGAAGGAAGACGTATAATAAGTTTGAGAACGCGCCATATTATAAAAGCAAAGTTTCAAATTCACTATTTCAAGCAAAAGACAGTTACACTGTTTGAGAGGAAGAAAACATGGAAATGCAAATTTTGAATAAAGCCCAAGGAATAAATCATTCGTTGCAATGACTGACGCTTCATTATTCTTCACTCAAAATATTAGCAGTGTGTTTCGCTACTTGGGATTGGAGATCCCAAAATATTAGCAGGGTGTTTCGCTACTTGGGATTGGAGATCTGTTTAGTAGAGGAGTTTAATTTCCGTATCGCTTGGACATGAGATACCTAGTCTACATTTAAATCCAGATCTATATTCTCAATCGTATAACTACCATAACAAATTCAGAGAAACTCATTAAAATCACACCATTAGAAGACCCATTAAGATTTACACAGTTCAGGCGTTTTCTCAATCTACACGTTTCAACCCCTAGAAATGTTATACCCAGCCTGGCTTTTCGAACAGTCTCGGCCACGGGAGGAACGATATATGGGATCTAATTGGTACTTTAAGAGGTCAGCAGGAGGTGAGCAGCGTCGGATTCAGAATGTGGCCACTCTTCGTCGAAAGAGTCTCCCACGGTTCGTCGGTTTACAGTTACTTAAAGTTACTTTTATTGGAGCAATAAGTGCCATTGTTAATATTCTGCAGCCCAGCAATAATCACGGTAATAATAACTATTATTATTATGACAATAACAGTAACAATAATAATACCGGTAACATAACACGGTAATAGTAACACTTCAAATAGTAAAATTCTGAAAAACAGTTGATTTAGCCTAAACCTAGTGAAGAAAGAACCTGTTCTAAATTTTTAATATGATTTTCTCGAGACATGCGCAGTTTTCTCCAGTAAGCACGCATGATTGGTGTGCCCTGAGCTCTCTTTTTCTGAAATCGACCTTGGGTATCCAACCACTCAAAGACCATTTCAAAGTGCTTTTGGTCACTTTTGCTACAGACTCTTCCACATTCGCTTGCTTCGTAGATGAGCATATCACCAACTCCACTTCGACGCTAACATTTGCTTCTTCTCCACCACCGAAACAATTTCCTTCCTTTTTTCGAAGCATTTCACTCGAGAGAAATTGCAATTTGCCGTAGAGGCTCTCTTCGCTCGAGGAAAATGTTTATGTGGAGGGGAGTTTAATTTTTCGAAAGCCGCAGCGCCATCTGTAATTTTTTAATTCCTCTTTTTTCCTCCGCGAAAAAGGAGTGATCGATGCCTTGCGTCTGCGTTGGAGCCGATTTGGAACCATCGGAAGATGGCTTTTGGCACCGAATACATCTTCGGAAGAATGCTTCGCTTTCGACGGACTTGAACACTTAGACAACAGCTACACCTTGATCAATGGAATATTTTTCATTTGCCTTTAAGTACTGGATTTACGACAGTTTATATTTTGTCTACTTTTGTAAGGTGGAGTGGTTGAGGATCCAACCAACCCTCAAACTCATTACTGCACAAATGGACTCACAATCCTCTTGATGACGGAATGAGATATGAGTCCCCCGGTCACCCGATTTCTACTGAAAAGGTAGCTTAATTGTATAGGTAAGTATCTAGTTTCAATAAATACCGATAAGTTAATGAGAAATACAAATTTTAATGAAAAGGTTAATAAATGATGGAATAAGTAGGGTAGACCGTGGCAAGTTTACACAAGGCTCATGATTCACATATCGTTGGTCGGATCGCGCCACCTATTACGGCAGTGGAGGCACCGTGGCCACCATTTGAACTCACGCCAGTCTGGAGTCTGTTGCACATGTGACCGGTGAAAGAGACATTTTTCTCCGATTTTTCTTCAAAAGAGTAACTCTATACACCAATGTATTAGAGTACCTGTACCTTTAGATCCTTACAAGTCGTTATGCTTTATCCTACTATATTATTCTTTTGCGAGTATTTTAATCTATGCAGTTGATTGCATAAATCATAAACGATGTCATTGTAGACGAAAAACACTTGAGGATTAGAGAGCGAATCTCAGATGTAGTAGTTCACCCAGTGCAATTTCTTAAAAAAATTTTTAGGGGTAAATTAGATCGAATTCCACGCTCGACTAAAACTTTGGAGCATAATTTTAATGAAAGAGAAAACCCAAATTTCCATCGATCAAATTTTAAAATTCAAATCTGGAGAAACAACAAGGCGTTAGATTCGACGACGGGGGGCCAATCCTTAGGGTGCCAAAGCAGGGAATTATTCATGATCAGAGGGAAACTGCGTGACGAGGACGAAACCTAAAAAAGCGGAGGAAAATCGCGTTTTAATGAGCGCATTCGTATAATTTCTTAGCGATCGGGCGATGGGACGATTTTCCAGCGATTCGTCGAAAGTCACCGCGGCCAATGGAAGATGGACAGTAGATAAGACGAAGCGGGTGGAAAAAAGAGATTATGGAGATGGAAAGAAAGAGCCATTGCACGCTCAAGTGATTTCGGGGGGCTGAAAATGGATTGAATGCACCTCGAGACCGCTTCCCTTCTTTCTCTCCCCACGAACTCCCTATCATTTTCCTACTCTCGCACACTCACGTATGCAACTGGAGCGGCAGCTTCCAATGTGAATGAACACGATCACTTCCCATAAAATAATCATCGCGTCGTGCGAATATATCGGAATTACGAGGTCAGGAATCGCCAAGTGGATGAAATGAGATGCGCCTCAGAGAAATGCAACAGCGACTAAATGTTAATGACTAATCCATAAGCAATCGGAGTTTCATCCACATTCCACAAATACAGAACGATAACAAGAACAGACGTTTTGTTCCTCCGACGCATATATTACGATCGATAGCGCCACGAAGTCGAGAAGGTTTTAAAAGAAGAAAACTTAGAAAATTGACAAAATCTAAAGTTCTGCCTAGAGCTACGTTCCTTAGCAAATAAACACATTCATGACGCATAGCGTCAGACAGAGGATGGATCGCTGTCTATAATTGCAGAACATTAATGTTATCGTTCGTACAATGATTTTGTTACGTCTGTTGTGCATGTGAATAAGTAAGAATTTTAATTATTGGATGCAACAGCGCTGTATAATCACTTTGATATTTGTTTCGAATTATTCTAAAAGCGGTAATTTTTTGTTCCAGAGACTTTTCCAGCGCTCCTCGTAGACTATCTAGGATTTTAAACTCAAAGCTAAAAAACGAAGTGACTAAAAGAGATAGGTACTAAAAGTAAACCAACACCTCATGCGTTTAATAAAAAATGCAGGTTAATTTTTCGAACGTAGTCCGGATCCAATTCTAGATTTAAAGTATGTATTTCATTATGTTTGGGACGAGCATTTTCATATTTACAACGACTTGCCGTTCTTCGCATTCTGAATGCGTTCAAGTTAACTTCTTCGCTCAAGGAAGCTAATATAAAGGTTCAGGATAATCACCGCAATCACCACTATCCGAAAAAACAGTATTGCTCGCAGTGTTCAATGGGACACATGCAAAAAACTTCGTCCTTGCAATAGCTACGTATTATTTAACCGAAGAAAGTGTAACAGTAATCATTCATCCATTTATCTTTGCAAAATTTCTCCTCTGCGACTTGAGGAAAATTATCATCGGTTATTCATCCTAAGACATCCGGACCTGTGGTGAAGGCATATTTATGACTGATGTCCAAAGAATATATATCTTGGCGCTCATTTCCTGACCTAAACAAAGACAAATCGAGCAGAGAACAAAAGCGATAAACCGATGTAGCGCATAAATTAGGATGGCAACCGAAACAACACGAGGGGCACTTTTCTTCGCTGGAAGGTAAAATAAAGATAATTCCGAGTGCAACACGCGCCGTACGTCCGTTGTGATCGTAAAAATAAGAAATTCAAAGCACTTGTCGAATGAATACTTAGAGGCGATAATGAGGCAGAATAAAGGACGGGAGGAAGAAAGGAGAGAAAACACGAAATGATGAATAAATGTCTGGGGAAGGGCAGAAGAAGTAAAAAGACAGGAGGGAGCAAATGAGAAACACGATATGAAAAGGGTAAATAAAAAAGGGAGAAATGAAGAGTAAGATAAAAGATGTGGAGAGGGAAGTGAAGAGAGAGGCAAGAGAGTGGAGAAGATATGTCTGGGGCAAACAAGCGTTGCACCGGATTCCAAAAGGTGCATCCCCTTTCTAAACTGCACCTTAAACAGAGTGCATCCCACACGCTATGCAAAATATACTTGTGCCGGGGGGAGGCAGGAAGTGAGAGGTCAACAGAGACGTTAAGGAGGCGATACGAAAGAGAATAGTTAAGAACGAAAGGGGAAAGTTGAGTGGGTGGAGCCGAAAAAGGGAAAGTATTGAAGAGAAATGAGACGACAAATATAAAGGGAATGATATTCGCATTGGCGACGGAAGAGTCCTAGATGAAGCAGTGCCGTATGACAGCGAACCGTGTTCTGTTTTTCATTCAGGTGAAAAAATGATGAAAATGTATAATTAAAAACGCAGAAAGATCGGCGTCCGCAGCGGAGACAGGGAAATGTACCGAAAGAAACACAGATTCAGTTACATAAGAAATTGGCGAAATTAATTGAAAAGCAACCTGAAACTTAAAACAGAAAAGCTAACTGAACTGATATCTTACTAATATCCTGGCGCGCACTCAAGGGGTTGGTTGGCGGGCTTAAGACCACACCTTCCCAAAAGATTCTACTAATATTTCGTTCAGAACCAAATTCATAAGGGTCTCGTTAACGAATTCTGTACGCTTAATATATATCTTTATCAGCACTGCTTCCTTATGATAAGATTCACTTATTTTACATTACATCGCAAACTGAAAGTTCAACTGATTATTGGTTGCAACCCTTAAATTAAGCCTCCATGTGAAAATTTTGGGCGCGCCCCTGCAAATACTCATGAACAGAAAAGTAACATTTTCCTAGAAAAGGAAAAAAATGCCGAGAAGATGCCAGAAATCAACTTTTCAGATCGTGAACAATTCTGTTTTCGTCACTGAAATTGTTTTCGAAGGAATAATTAAGGAGGCCTTTCATTTCGTAGAAAGATAAAACGCGGTTGGGCTATCATATGAAATTGTTGAGTCAACGCCCGTTTCATTATTACCAAACAATTTAATCATCATAAATGTTTCTCTTTCATTGAGCCGCATATTGATCTAGAAGATAGAATTCACAACAAGCAATCAACGCCATCTATTAATGACTCTCGATTGTTTCGCGATTGCAGATGGATTGTTATTTTATAAAGATATCAGCACCGTGAGCTGTTTCGTAATAATTTGCGGAGATCATTTCCACATCGGAATCCATTGCTATCCACAAACAGCAGATACATGAACTTCTCAAGATGAAGCTCCATAAACCACCAAAGAACGTCCAGTCCTATGTATTTCTTCGGCCTACATTGTCATTGTCCCTGGTGAAGATATCATCGATAGAGAAATGCGCATTGGAAAGGACGTCCTTTGATGGTTTATGGAGTTTCCTCTTGAGAAGTTAACCATGGTTGTGAAGTTAACCAGTGGTTTCCAACAGATATATGCAATGAGAAACGGATAAACATTCTTTTAATCTCGGAATTCAATCAAATACACAATTTCTAAGTCCGGCAAGTAAAGAATTGTTCCGAGAGAGAATTCGACTTGTACTGCGTGAGAAGCCACCCTATGGGCACGGCTGAGGATACGCGAAACTGAAGGAAAGGAGAGAAATTGGAAAAGGAAAGGATGGGGACGAGGAAGAATTGGAATTTGAGGAAAAACTACTGTTAATGAAAGACGGAGTCTGGAAAGAGACGAAGGCGTGGGACAGAAACGCGCTCTCTGAGAAGCCTTTGGGATGAGAGTCAAAGCGAATGTATTTCTCTGCTCCAGACTGTGGTGTCTCACACTTGGCCATCGCGAGGCTATGGAATGTCAGACGAAACTTATTGAGGACAAGAAGAGTGAAAACTACCGAAGAACTCATTTATCTCTTCGAAACTTATTCACTGACTAGCTTCGTAAGAGATTATTACATTAATACTAAAAAGAGCGATATTTAGACCAAATTTGACAAAACGGTTAAATGAAACAGATTAAGATGTCAGAGAAAGGAGTTGAATGTTTTCACTTCGCCAAAATTTGAGTAACTATGATACAATAGCGAATAACGCACTCAGAAATCCGCGTGCCAAAAATATTCTCCCGAGTACCACGCGTGCCATAGGTTCGCCACTAATATACTATATATTATGTCATATGGTTCGCCACCTACAGCATCAAAGAAAATTTTATCACAGATATAAGAAAAATGTAGGCCATGGTTTGTTGAGGTTGAAAATATCCACCGAAATTGTCATGAATTACGAAATAAGTCGTCGAAATTGCAGATTATATTAAACATTGGCAACATATACTTGTGGCGTCTCATCATTTTAAAGAAGAAGAATCAATTCTGCCCAAAGATCAAGACAGACTTATAGTTCACATTCCTCCTTCTCATCTACGCACTTTTTCCTTTACTGAAAACAACCTTCTGAATTTGTCTCTAACGAACTAACAATGACCAAGCTGATACGTAATTACGAAGACTGATAAAATCTTCAACAAGTTTCCGGTCTCGGAAGAGAAACCCATTCGACCCCATAAAAGCCCCATTCGACTGGAGGATAATAAACGAGCCACGAACGAGAACTTAGGAGATCGCGGAAAAGAAAAAAAACGCAAAAAGCGTCCGAGGAGTCGAAGGAAGCACTGTAAACGCCCGACAATGCCTACACGGTTATGCAACACTCTATCATTGTTGATACATCCGTCCGACGCGCGCATTCTCTCCCTTCAATTCCCGCCTGCGCTATATCACAACAGCACTCGATTAAAAAAATAGCAGCGAGAATCCTGCCAACGGACGGACGGAGGAGGGAAAAAATGAAACTCGTAGGAAACACTCAATTGACGTCAAATTGATACAATATGTGCAGGCGTACGTTCACTGATAAAGAGGCGCAATGAGGAAAAAAGGTCAAGGTTTGATTCCTTCTGTTTATCTCCTCTTCCGCGAACAAAAATAAAAAAACGCGCCGGCGAGTCATTTAATTAAGTTGATACTTCTCAGCGAGCAAATACCGGCTTCTATTCAATATTGTATTTAGGAAGCATCGCACAGAAAGTGCCTGAGATATTGCGTTTTTTATGCATTTCATACCTCCCACATAAACAGATGAAAAGATTTATATCGACGAATGTATTACAAAGGATTTATAGCACAAATTCGTTTTATTCTGCTTTATTTTGACATATTTGAGACCCTTAGTCGAATAGTGGTTGCGAGATGGCGACGCATAAGACAACTTTTTGCCTCATTAATCAACGATCCGAGCGAGTGTAAAAAAGAAAGAAATATTTACCGAGTCAAAATGCGTATGCGTATAGTTGGCATATTTATTATAATTCTTCTTAAGATATCGGATAAGCTGAACATTTTTAAACGCCCAAGCAACACATTCATTTACAAATATATACATTAGTCTATGGTAAATGTACTTGATATTAAACACTTTTCCACGAATCGGTTCACTACGGAATGACGAATTACTAATCGCAGCGGAATTTCGGAATCAATTTGTATGTTAATCGCTTAATGTTTACTGGAGCAAACAAATCGTCGGGATATCGATAGTTTATGATTCTCTTTTTGATGGATACTTCATTCTCCGTGCACGACACTACTTCGCCCAAGGACTTGATTTATGATAGACTAGGAAATCACGCGACCGCTAAGTATGACATACTCACTTCAAAGATACGCCAACTGTTCTCATTTTGGCGACTTTTTTTCAGAGCCAACAAGTCGGAGTCCAGGGCAGAGAGGACCAAAAACAGTCTCCGCTCGAATTTTATGAATAAGAGATAATCTGGCACAATAAGTGCATGCGGATCGCTGTCAGTGATACGACCAACTTAATGAGGGCCTCCGCAGTTTACATGCAAATGCATAAATCTGCATAACTTTGCATGTTTCGCCGTTTTGTGCATATTAGCATCATTTGTGCGATTTTAATAAAAAATCGTCGGAAAACTTCCTTTTCCGTAATTTAGACGGGGGATTTGCATTTTTCCACAATTAAAAATACGACGGGTTTCATGAAAATTCAGCAGCCGAATCCGTTTTTAAAGCCGCCTTCAACTTAAAAAAAGTCCTCACTTGAGACTCTAAGTCTCACTTTCCGAAACGGAAGAATCGACGACGGGGATGAGCCGAGGAAAATGACGCTCAAGATGGAGATGTGATATTTATTATTCCATTCGATTCTATTTATGTGAGAATGTTCCCAATGTCGATGCTGCGATCAGATCTTCAGGTCACTGTTTTCTTTTCGAACGTAGATGGGAAGAAATGCGTACCATTTGGAGAATAAACTCATTGTAAAGGAAGAAGCAGTTAGTTTACGAACATGATCGATTCTCCGCAAATAAGAACGGAATCTCCAAGGCGTAAATAATCCCATTTTGTATTAATAAAGCATATGATTCAGTATACGGACACGTAATATAAGAAGCCAATATATTTTTTCTTACTATTCCTCGGACATGTGCATTTTCAGATTTAGAGTTATACCCTGTGAGCCGCCAGTGGCGTGTGACTGAAAGTGCATTAACACCTTACCTAATCTACCCTGTTATTAGCTTATGCTCTGCGGAAAGAACAACCAGAAGTATGTCTTTGAGCGATTAATTCCTTGTAATGCTTTGTCGATATCTCTCGGAGATCTTTCTTCGTTACTGGAATTACAATCTCTTTAACTTCGTCTTAATGTTCTGAACCGATAATTTCGTCGAAAAGCTTATGTCGGTAATTATATATCCTCACTTGCAGCTAAGTATTTCCACCCCAGTGATTCTATCATAACCCTAACGCTACTGTCGAACCTGAAATCTTCACTGACGAAACTGACGGCTCTACGTTAAAAATTCTTTAAATTTGAGACTAACCCCACTTTATATGAATCCCAAATTATGCAATATTGTTCCAATGTAGGTAAAATAAGGGAAAAGTAAGCAAATTCTTTGACTCTTTATGGACATCCCCTCAGAGTTCCACTTGTTAATCTCTGCATTATATTCACATTTCCCATTGAATGTAGAATATGTTCTATGAACTGCTAAGTGCAACTCCAAGTATTTGTTATGATTCACGAACTCTAATGGATGTCCTGAAATTTGGTACTGTTCGCTAATAACGTACGTGGAACTCGTGAAAGACACAGCAGCGCACTTCTTCTTTTTCAAATCAAGCTGCCAATTTTTGCACCAACTTGATAAAACCATAGGCCATCCTGTGGGACAATGCTATCACCTTCTTACACAGTCTCTCTGTATCATCAGCAAGTAACCTAACCTTGCTCTTTACATTATCCACCAGGACGTTAATGTAGAGAAGAAACATAACCGTCCCTAGAATACTTCCCTGCGGAACATCTGATGCGATGCATACTTCATTTGATGAAATTCCCTTCAACGCAACTCGCTGAAATCTAATACAGAGAAAATATTTTATCCATCTGACCCCTATTTTCTCGATATCTGAGGCAATTAGCTTATAATTTAGTTTTATAAGGGGCACTCTATCAACTGCTTTTCTAAAATCAAGAAATACTGGTACTGTTCTGACACTTAAAATCAAGAACTCTTGAGATATTTAATCTTTACAGTCCACCGCAAAGAATATTAATATTAGTATGTAATACTAATAAGCTTTCAATCCCATTATACGAGTATAACTCACAGAACACGTAAGCTAGGTTCCATAAAAAATTCCATAGCACCTGATAGCTTCTGAGGAATCATTTTCTCGAAAGAACGTCTACCCTTGGCTTAACAACAGTTAAATATATTCTAGACGATCAATTCAACCAGAAGCTACTTTAACTCACAAGATTCTTTCATTCCATTCGACACATTTCACTCACATTTTTATTCTGACTTTATTCCGGAAGTTTGGAAGCGATTTTGCGGGTAAATAGTGATGTCATCATTCACAATTGACGATCGGAGTATCGCAATGCAGCCGGGAAATCCATTCCTCTTTTTTGCGTCCGCCACGCGAAAATCTTTTTTCGGTTTATTTTCAACTCCCCGATGTTTTCCCACGGAGGAGCATTAGCGATTAGCGGCACAAATCGGACGTAAAAGTGTTAATCATCTAATATCCCGAACGCCCATTGGAAGCGCCACCAGTTTATACGCACGCGCACGCCGATCGGCAACAATAGCGGGGCAATAATGAAAATAAAAGAGGAGCGGCGAAACAAAACAAAAACGACCTCCACGTCGTTCATCCATTTTTCACTCTCATCAATCCATTAAACGAACGCCATAAAAAGGGAGAGAGCGGTTCTCAAATCGATACCGCTTAAAAACAAATATCATTCAATAAATATATATTTCCCCGCGATTCACTTCGGACAATATCGCCCGTGTATTTTCTCGTTTATAAGCACCCGGAGTTATCCCCCGCGGAAAAAATTAATAAACCGCGTTTTTGTTTGAGTTTTGAACGGCGGTGGGGAAAAATCCGCGAAACGATTGCCTTTTCTATCTCTCATCGCGAGAGGAGATGAAAAAGGACGCGGATTGCGTCAAAGAGAATAATCAACCATTTTGCAATCACAAACAATATGATAAATAAAGCCGTAATTAAAACTGCACCGAACGAATGCCCGGAGCTTAAAATAAAGGGTCTAGGGCCGGGCGTTTTGGGGGATATTCGGTGGAGGGATATGATTGATAAATTGGTGCCAACGCATTAACAATTAAAAAGGCCCGGAGTGAGTCGGAATTTCCCTCTGACCGAGACGGCGGGGGTGGGCGGAATAGTGCAGCAGATGGGGAGGACGGTGAGGAAGAGCCGGAAGCATTATGACCGCTATGCCGCATATTAAAACGGGGAGAGTCATAATTTTCCACGGCGTAGATCACTTATGACGCGTCCCATGTTTCGTCCCTATTAAATTACCTTGTATAAAAGCCAACGATGAGGTATGCAATGAAACCCGGATTCGTCAATTTCGGCGAGTTGCAGCGGTGGCCATTGAAAACAAATTCCTCACCCCCACTTTACCTCCCTCTGTACTGATGCCGGCGAATTAATTGCCATTTCAATTTCAGGCAAAGTCTCGGCCATAAAAATGGCGGTTGGAGGCCTTTCGCTCGCTACCGCCGATATATTAGAGGGGAGTGAATAGGAGGAGGGTTTATTATTTTGCCCGTTGTTACAACGGCAGAGAACTCGTAGTTAGGCACAGAAATAGAATGTATACAAGGAAACAAAGGTGCAGCGGGAGCGACCCACAAGAACTCGAAAATAGAAATGCAAGGCGCGCCTGCCCCGGGCCTAGATTTTATTTCGTTTAAGAACAAAAGGAAGACGGAAATACTAGTGGTCACCATACGGACCACATGGATGGCGGGAGAAAACCCGGAGTCACCATTTAAGGTTTATTTATCCTTTTTCGTCAATTTTAAGATTTCCTTCGTGTGATGAAAGATTCGAAGCAGATGCAAGAAAACAAATCATTCGCTGTATATCTTCGCTTGGAATCAAGAACTACATTCGGGGAGAACTACACTTCCACTGAATTATACGTTGACAAATAAAAATCATCGAAGCCATCGCTATCACTAACGAAATGTCCTGATTATGTCCGAAAGACTAAATTCTCAATGAAAAAATAAATACAAAACGCTTCACTACGGCGGGTTTTAGTGAACTATTCCAAAGTGCAACACAGAACAAGCGTGGCGATAAAATCACGCCATTTAAAACAGTGGCAATGAATTGTTGTTCTATTAATTCGGCCAGAAACATATCTCCCGTCATTTCGAAGCTTCATATTCACAGGATAATACATCGTAAAAAGCAATGCGATACTCAGAGACCATTTTCATGAACAATGCGGTGTTTGGAGGAATAATTACTCCCGTTTAGATCATGAAATTGCCAAAGTTACGGGATGCATCCGCTCGATGATGCATCTTCCTCTACGAGCGTTGGCTTTAAGCGCGTCTAAGAAATTACGCAATAAAAGAGGGTGACGTCTTATGCCCTAGATAACATTCGATCAGCTAGAAAACCCAATTTCGTACGTTAACGACGCAGTTCCTGCTAAGAACGAAAAAAATTTACCGACGTAAGTCGTAATATTTTTAGAGGCAATTTGTCAGTGGACGTATAAGTTTCCGCCGGTACTGGAAAAAATGTATTCTCTACGCCCTATATCCGTGGACAGGAAGAAGTATGTAGGTCACCCGTGGGGTGAGTGACGAAATTATAAAGGTTCTTATTGAGCAATTGACTTTCCTCTTAGTGCGAAAAAGGCAATCGGCGAAAGCGCATCCTCGACGACACGAAATGGCGCCGAAGTCGTGAACCGAAAGCAGAGCAAATCACGTGAGGCGTGCATCGGTGGCGGGCGCATGCGCGAGCACGGAGGGGACCGCGCGTCGGGAAAACTTTTGAAAAATACATCGAGCGAGGATGCAGAGGAGAAAGGGGTGCGGAGAGGAAGTAAGAGGAGGGAGGAAGGGTGCGGAAAGGAAGGAAGGGGTGTAGAAGGAGCGGGGGAAGGGGAAATTAATCCGAGGTGCGGGAGAGACAACGCCGCCCCGCGGGGCATTCGGAAACCACTAACGTTGGAGAGAACAGAGCGGGAAAATCTATCGGGCAAATTTTCTCTCTTCTGTGACGAATAAGTTCATTTCAGAACTTAAAAACGCAGAGGGACTAATTACTGGAGCGAGCTTTGGACGTTGTTTTAGGGAGGAAATGAACCGAAGGCACATAGTAAACTGTATTTAGAAAACATATGCGATGAAGTAACGGATACAGCGCCAGTTAATTGAACAACAACTTGAAATGATTCGCTGGAAAATTCCCGAATTTACTACTCGCCTTAGTAATTACCACTCAGTGTTAGCATAGACAGATCTCTAATTTTATTATTGCCTGATTGCTAGCGATGCGAATCGAGGGATCTCTGAAATCTAACATTTTTGTAACTGACATGGAAATTTAGGATGATGTTCCTATACCATGACTCAAATCCTAAGGGTAGCGTGGAAAATTAAGATTCTCGAAAGTGCACAAAATATTATTATAATCATTTAAAATCTTGATGAGAAGAGTAAGCATTGGGACCCAGAATTTGTACCAATCCTTCTATATCGTTTCGCTAAACTACAAATTAACTTTATCAGATATCGCTTTAGTCATCTCGTAATACAGAAAAATGAAAATGAAATAATGTTCCGTTTAGTTAAAATCTATAAAAATTTAGTCAGGCATAACGGCGGTAGGGAAATTACTAATCAAATATTCTTTCTTATTCCCAATGCTCATGAAGTAACTTCAAAAATATCACATTTTGTGCTCGTGGATTAAAAATATAAATGCTATATTTTAGAAATCTTACAAAAGAGATGGACGGGAAAATTGTCAAGTTTTTAATATGTTGAGGTAAAATTCGAAACTTAAAAGATTTATCATGAATATCCATCAGATCTGAAATATTTGAAGAGGAAATATAATTGTTTATGACAGTAGCAAAGCATTCATTGCTAATTTAGAAAATTAAGATAAATTGCAAAGAGGAAATGCGAGAGGGGAAGGATGAAGGCCTATCAGTCGCCCAGAAAAATCTTAAATCTTTTATTTAATTTTGCAATTGTTTATTGGCAATTCTGTTCTCTGCAAGAATATTTCCCTGCAAGCATACATCGTATATTTTAATCCGTAGATAAATGTAAGTGGTATTTTAATGAATTCAGTTTAAATTACCGGTGTGTTGTCCTTACAACGCTGGATAACAGGTTAGTCAGTTTGCGGTGGAGAATGAATCAAGTCTTAAATGTAGGGGCTGAACAAAATGACTGCGAACCGCGAAAACTTGCCACTCGAAGAAACCGCAGCAGACGGAATAAAAAGAAGGGAGAGCAGCACACTTGATATCGCTCCTTGAGTCCCCACGACGCCTAAGCGATGCAAAATAACCGAGCCCTCTAGCGGAAGAGAGCCCAAGAAACTATTATTATTATTATGGTTATTAATAAGAAAAAGTACTTCGCCAAGGACATAAAAAGCCCTGGACAAAAGAGTTCTTTGGAGCGAGTAAAAATCTTCCACCTTAAAAAATGTAAAGATTACGGTTCCCTTTTGTATTTTTCCTTCTCACCGCGAGGCAATCCCGTCGGCTTTTATCGCCCAACGCATGAGACGAGCGAGGAAAAGACATTTTTTCACTATCCATCATAAATTACCTTTTCATCGGGCTCGCGATGCCGTAATGAGAGCAGGAGAAAAAACCACTCGGAACCTGTGAATGCATGTGTGTGGGTGAGGCATAAAAAATATCATCTGCCAGGTGCACACTTTCTAAGAATCGTTATGCGTTTCTTACGAGCCTCTGCATTCAGCTTAATACGCTCTCCAAAAGGCACTTCTTCTGTATTCGCCCCTTCTGTTCCTCTGAAGCGAGTCGGTTTAGAAAAGATCGTTCAGCCAACCGACCCACTCTTCCTAATTTTCCGGCCAAAGCCTCTTCATCCAACTCCCTCGCGTAAAAATCTCCCCAAAAAAAGATGGAGAAGTGCGGGCATATTTCAATTAAACTCGAAAGATATTCACGATATCGCCGTGTTGTATTATGGCTGACAAAAGAGAGTATCCGGTGCTGTCATCTGGTGGCGGTTCGCTCCACCGCCGCGGATCCGGGCGAGAAGATCGTCGCTCTTCTTTTGTTATTATTATTACTATTATCTCCGTAGAATGAGGTGAGTGAGTTCTGTAGCGAGGAAATAAAAACAGCTGAGCATCGCGAAGAACAAGAGCTTGAAAGGAAATCTGTGGGAGTGTCGTACAGGGTGAGGCGACACAAAAGAAGCTATCCGAAAGATAGAGAGCGTAAGGCAAGAAAAAAGTTATAGATCGGATAAATAAACTGATCCGTTAGGATGTGGGGGCAGGGAACCGATGAAAGGTACTTATTTCTTCAAAAGTGGCGAGACTTTATGAACTTAAAATAGATTGATATCGACCTCGTACTTTGCTTCCGATGTTTCGTGACGTTTACGATTTCGAATTCTGCTGAGTGAAGCAACTAAGTTAACGCTGAGACGTTACTCAGAATAACTAGAGAGATAAAGCGAAAACAGTAAGGGGTAAATGTGATAGGCGGTGAGAGAGGGTTTGGATGTAGTATTGGAATGGATCAACAGTATTGGCGAGGCAGTCTTTGATTCGAAGATACGACCTCATAAACAGCGGGGTGAGCAAATATGAGTGACTTAAAAGTTACTTTGTGATGGTTTTCAGGAGCGATAACACAGATCCATAAACGCAATTAGAAGATATTAACAACGAAAAATAAAAGTACCAAGTTGAATAAATTATGCCATAAACAAAAAGCTAACGACAAAATACACGATAGAATATAAACGGAGATAATCTAAATCGACAGTGAAGGCGGAGAGGACACCTTTACAAAATGTTCGAAAAGGGCGTATCTAAGACACGATTACGGAAATAGGATGGATAGAGAATTCTTCCTAGGAATATACTTACTCAGAGTTATAAAAGTACTATATATGTTCCCACAGAATTTTAATCTTCACAGAAGAGAAAGAAAACTGTTCTTCCACTACATAGGTTTCAACGCATGGCGTCATCATCAGCTTTTCTTTTTTTATAATTTAAAAAAAGTTTTTACTTCTCTTTCATCATGAAGAGCTACCACAAGGTTTAGGCCGAAAAAGTTTTTTTGTTACTTTATTTGTATATTTACTCGCCTCTAGCAGCGTAAAAGGATCATCTAATTTTAAAAATATGTAACTCACAAACAGTACCCAAACGAGAAGGTAATCGTCACATTTTTATACCAATTGTACTCGGTTGGAATCCAGAATATTTCCAGGAAATATTTACAAAAGAAAACATTGAAAAGTCCAATATACTTTAGCAGTTATTCCAAATACTTAAGAAATATTTCACCTACTATTTAACCTCTTGCAATATCAACTACCTTCACTCCACCAAATTTAGGAGACCATTTATTTGCCTCGTGGCTTTGGATTATTATTAGAACACTGTAGATTAGCTCCACTAATAAATGAAATGGTGTGACGGTAGCAATCTTTTCCCCTAAAACTTCTGATATTTTCTTCGTTCATTTAATTGTGAAATAACAGCAATGAATCCCACTTGAACACAAAATACAGGTTCCTTCCGCAACCACTAAATAACTTGTAAGCATACGAATACATTGGCGGGAAACGACGATTTCATCAGCTCGAATCTGTCGTCCCAAAAGCATCTCGGAATAAAACAGAGAGGAATGACTTGTCTTCGCGAGTCCATCGGATGTCGCACTAAAGGGGCCACTCATCGCCTTATATTCTCGCAAATAATACTTCCCACTTCCCGCTGAGTCGTATAAAAATAAAGCCCTCTTTTCCCCACGCGCATTTCCCTTCATCGTCCCTTTACAACCCCCGAATTCCACCCCTCTTTCACACCCCTGCACGGGGAAAACCGAGCAACTTCTATATTTATAGCGAGGAGTGCACGCTGAATCACGGCCGTGCTCTCGGAACGAATGCACTTCCGCGTGAGTTTGCAAGGCTTATTCGGGAGGCTTTTTGGAATCTTTTCGCCTTTTTTCTAAATTGGAAGGGCGTAGAAGAGGGCCAATATGTCACTCTCGAATCCCCTAACACTAAAAGGCACTCTCAAAGATTACCAGAATTCCTTCGGAAAGCGAAGATTCTAGAATTATGGAGTATTATTTTATCATTAACTTTACGATTGAAATTGTTGATATTACGCAACACGTCCCACTCTGTAATGATATGGAATATTGGAGTTTGATTTTTCCAGCAGCTGCCAGGACCGCAGTGTTTAATAGTCTTCCATTAACTCTTTTACTCTGAAAGAAAATTACGTAAGTTTGAAAAAATAGTTCGCTATCAACACGGTGACTATTTTACTCAAGAGCTAATCAATAATTCTATCGATTTTCTCAAATGAGACAAATAACCAAAGATTTGGTAATTCCATTTCATTTCAGAATGCACCAAAGTTAGTCAAAGATAGACATTAAAACATCTATAACTATTCTGAACCACGTTGCTTAGGATTTATGCTGAGTTTTCTCCGCATACCATGTTTCTGCGAAGCTAAATGATTTGACTACATTCAATATTATTTCTCATGTTTGAAATTAATGCATGCGACTCCACTAGAAGATATGCATCCAAAGCTGAAAAACTATGTATTATAAAAGTCTTATCCGATTATTCTAAAATGTCCACTTTAAAGAGATTGAGATTATTCGAAACTCGTTTGAGTGGATTCGGAGTAAGATTCCCAATTCGCCGCATTCTTATTAAAGCCGAGTACATGTATTTTGAAACTGCTTACAATCGCATTTCAATAAATTATTTACAGTCGCTATTGAGTTTTTATTTAAGAAAGCGCCAACGAGAAATTTTACGGAATAATGGCCACTCTGGGAATCGTTATGCACGCTTTGGGGGTTAGAATGGCGTTCTAAATAGGCGAAGAGAAACTCGGGTAATTTCACGTACTATAGTTGCGGAGACCAAATTCCCGAAATATTCAACCGATGGAAACAATTCAAAGGGGCACACATACAGCGTTTTCCGGTCATAGCAAAATATCATCCCCAGGTAAACAAAAATCGCCCGATCAAATAGCAGCGGAATATATTAAGTAATTAGTCGACTTCCAAACGCCCTCCCAAAGTTCAAAACGCGAACAGTGCGTTAGTTCCGCCGCAGACAACATTACCGACGGCTAAAAACAATTCCTCAAAAAGTTGTACAGGTCTTCGTTTTATTTCCGACGTCGCTATTCCCAGAAAACCAACAAATGCTATCAAATTACTTTCGAGGGAGAAACTTTTCTAAGAAAATTTCCAACTTTTCGGCGACTGGGAGGAATGGCAGGAAAATAAAAAGGATAAAAGGGGATCCGATTAGTAAAACTTGGAAATTCCGAGAGAAGATGGCAGATGCGGAGGGATTCGCGGAATTTTCCAGAGGTATTTCTGGGAGAATTAGTCATACGTACTCCGTCATCGGCCGAGAGAATTATCGGATCGTTGAAATGGGAGAATAAACGGCGGAATGGAGGAGTAAAACCTATTAAGGCGAGCTCGTACGTGCGAAGGAAAGCGCGCGAAGAAACAAAAGAAGAACAAATTGCGATAACGCGGCAGAGGGAGGAGACGAGGTAATCCGAAAATTATCAACGTAACCGAAATTGCGCCGTTGGCGGGAGAGAAACAATCTAGAATCGGAATTTCCGTCCCTCATTACGGCGAAATAAGGTGATAAAGCAGTCACCGACGATATCTGTTCGGAAGGGAAAGTTGGTTGATTTTAGAGGGGATAGGCACATCGAACGGAATTAGAAACTTCGTTAATTTGCCAGAGTGAAATGCGGCGAGGCATTAATATTTGAAATTGGTTTAATATTGATACTCGAGACGGGGAGATGGAAGTCTGAGTAGTTTTCGCATTAGGGAGGAGTAAAAGAAACGTCGGGATTGAAAAAGGCAGTCGCCGTAAAACGTGCAGTATCGCCGGGGAATTGGGATATTTTGGCGAGCTTCTGCTCGACCGAAGAAATATGACACATATAGGCAGCTCCGTAATTACGATATGATAAATGTGCCTTTTGCTACTGGCTATGCTATTGGACTCTTTAGGAACTGATATTGGCTCTTTAGGAATTTCTAACGATATTTCTCAACCTTCGTGACCTTTCGTAAACACGTAGACCTTAATTAAAGTTTCCATACATTAAAATAGCTTCGAATCTTTGATAATATCAATATAAACGAATGATAGCGAGCACAGTTTCGTAAATTAAGTTTAGTTTCGTATTTTAGAACTTTCACAACGCCGCACTCAGTAAGGAGTGGGAGAATTTCGCACAATCAACTACGAAATATAAATGGCAATTTAGGAAAGCTACAGTGAAATACGACACATACTCGCATATGATATTTCCCTAAAATATCCTCAAAGATTGAGAAAGAAATGTTGAACTGATTTCATACTAAGGATGACAGAATTTCTATTAGGGATGGTTTTCTTCTCGTATACCAATATTTACCTACAAAATAACGAATGAACAATATCGAAAGAAGAAGAGGTGCAGAAATATCTGCATTATAAAGTGTAGGGGATAATCCCCACCCGCATTTAAATAATTATGGAACTATATCAGTTTACTCCTTTTATTTGGGATTCATTCCAACATTGTGTTGAAGTAATGATCAAAATATTCAAAGAGAACGAATAACGTTTCAGAAATATCAATTATTAAATGTTAATTATTCAAAAACTTAGTATTGCTTATTTAATCATTTGAAGAAAGCACCCAAATCCGCTGACTTTTCCATTATCACTAGGAATTAATTTGCGATCCAACCTCTGAAGGCTAAAACGAAAATAAAACCGCTAAAAATCTCAGGTAAACTATTCTTCCGCAAATCATTAAGCAGAGGCCAAACTACGAAGGCCGCGAATGAATACGCGGAAGCGAGGCGTCGAAATTCCTACGTGAAAAATCGTGGAAAGTGTCCGATGGGTGGAGGAGATTCGATAATGCCGAAAATAGGGTTAAGGAGTTGAAGCATCAGGTCAGCGGCATTTCCGACGCGTAAGAATGAGACACGAGAGCGTGGGAGGGAAGACGTAGTGGCTTTGGGGAGAGATCGATAGCGCTTTGGCCTGGCCGCGTGTGGAGCGGAGCTGCGGTTTAGAGCTGCCTCAAAAGGCACAATGGGGAAGGCGGGATTCCTGGGAAGGAAGAGAATGGAAGGATAGAGTAAAGGAAAAGGAAGCAGAAATATCAAGAAATGAGAGAAGAAAAGCGGTACATAATAAATGATGCGAGAACCTGGAAAATAAACTAGTGTTCATAACAAAGAGATTGAATAAAATATTATTTGTAAAAAGAAAGTAAAATGGAGATAAAAAATTTGATAAAAAAGGAAAATCAAGTAGAAAGACGAGGAACTGTGTGACAGAAATGGGGAATTATAAATACAGAGTTATTATAATAAATTCCAATTCTATAATTTTATATAATACCAGCGTATGAGAAAAGAGGAATACGTATCCAGAATGAAGGATAAAATTGTTTCATTTCGAGCCATATGTTCGGGAAAATATTACTTCGGGAGGGAAAGAAAATGATGGATTACACATCAGAGTAAGGTGGAACAGAAATTTCTAAAATCCTACGATTACCAAACCAAACAGTACTATGGACGGACTAAATCTGTACCGAAAGCAGGGAAATTTTAACATCACTCCCACATTCCAATCATCGGCGACATATTTAAATAAAAGAGGCATAAACCGATGAGAGAAGGAAACGCAGTTCCCTTCATCTCTCTCCGGGCAGTGCTAAGTGACTCCGTAGAGATAGGCTACCTCGCGGAGCGATGGGAGGGGAAATGGGAAGGAAGAAAGGGGAATCTCCTAGCATTTACGTCGAGTGTTCCAGGAAAATGGCTTCGCAGTCTGGGAACTGGGGATCTCTAGCAGGCCCTTTGGCGTACAAGATTCCGCCCCACCGCCATAATCGCTCTCTTTTTCTCTCTCACAATCCCTCTTTTCTTTTTCTTTCCGGCGCAAAAAAAGGGAAACCGAACTCCTAAAAAAACTTTTTTTTTCGGTATCGAGAAAGAAAGGGATTTCCTCTCCTTTCCCAAGGTCAGGTTTGTTTATCTTCCCCACGAATTATTTATCCATTGCGCCTCGTTTACAACATGTACGAGATGGTGACGTTTAACATTCATTCCGCGTCAATCGCATTACAATAATCGGTAGGAGAAGAGAGAAGAATAAATTGCGAGAATCGCGTCATTTGAGCATCATTGCAAAATAGAAATGTATGTTTTTTCTTTTCCGGAAAATCGACATAGAAATTGATATAAAGTATGTGGCTAACATTAATAACAGTCGGTTGAAAGTTAAAAGTGAAATGACTGGATCTTGGAGTCAGTTTTCGAAAGCATTGAACTTTTTAAAAATCTGAATTCGTCTTTGGGTAAAATAATCTGCAAAATGTCGAAATATTTCATTTATTGTTAGATGTCACATTTTCACCTAAAATGTATTTACTACGTAAATTTGATATAGAGTTTATTTAATTTATAATATTCTTTACGGAATGTGAGTACGGTTGAAGTAATGCACCCGCTTCGAATAAAATGCGTGATTAACAACGAGCAATTAAGAGAACCAAATGACGGGGACTTTACCGTCATCAGGACATTGGCGTCCACATTTCTTGGTGAACCACATGAAATGTCATGGTGACTTACCTGAAAAGAAAGAAAGAAGGAAATTAATTGCAAAGCCGTGAAACGAAGAAAAAATACATTGTATAAACCTCGACCATATCAATAAGACAGTCTAATGCAAAGTCTAATGAAGTTTTCATGCTGTATTTAATATTTACTGTGCGAGTAACGAAATCATAATACATTGAAGGTGTAAGGAAGCTTTGAACAAAGGCAGAAACTCAGTAAAAATATTACAACATTCTGACGCGGATTTTCTTCATAGAGGGATTAAATCTTCAGCCAAATCTTAAAAATATTACCGTTATGTCTAGAATTCCTAAACGTGCCAAAAAGTATATTTGATATTGCTCGAAAGCGAACAATTCGCTACTCCCGACATCCAAATATTTCGAAGGAAATGAAGATATAATGCGCAGCGTACTATTTGCAGAGAATTCTTTTCATGTGTATTCTAATTCCTTCGCCCAGAAGGCGATGTTAATCCCATTCCATTAATCGGAGGTTTACACACGCAAGAGTTGTCTTCTCAAATCTAATTGCATTCATATGAACGGAAAACTGAGGCCAACGACCTTAACTTCCGCAGGATTCATTTCGTTAACGGGGAAAGAGGTAGCGACCGTCGACATGGAAATTATGGTAACGATTCCAAACGAGAAAAAGTACGAGTGCTGTGTGCGTCAGGTGACGACGGCACCTCAACGCGACACTTGCAAAAGAATATCGCAAGGTTAATATGAAATACCGAGCTATATTTTAACAGAGAATGTAAATATTTCAGTACGAAACAGTCTCTTCGTTACAATGAACTAGGATGCATAAAAAAGTGGTAGTAAAAAATAAAAGAGTTACATTAGAGAAAACTTTCGCATATTTCTCGTGGGTTACGAAACAATGCTGTAAGGAATCGAGGAATTATCCGAAAGAATTACCCCAATATTGATATACGATAACTAGAATGAGTTATATTTCCTGCGTTGCTTACACGACAGGGACTACTATATCGCCGCGATCAAGAGGAAGGAAAAACCTATAAATATTAATCACTTACCGATGAAATCTCGTATGCAAATATAATTAACATAGCTTGGATATCCGAGCACGAGAAAGCAAAAAATATGATTAGTATGCATGAGCACATTAAAATCTTTTAAATGCAAATCAGTAGTTCGGAAACATTTTTAATGTGCGGCATAATTTTTAATATGTATACGAGATATTTATCGATGTATACGGACGGCTAAGACCGGAGCTATCGCCAGAGTCATAAAGCACGGCCACAAAGCTGGAAAGTATTTCACGACTGCATAAGAATACCGTTAAATTAAAACACGTCAATCTGCATAAACCGATGGAAAACATTGACTTTCTAAGACATTGTGAAAATCTCTCGACGAAAACCTCAAACTAATTAGCACTAGAACCTGCGGCATTCAGCCCAAATCCATTTATTCGCGAATAAAAGCAAACGCGCGACTAATTGTTTCATTAACAAATTGCGCTGCAAATTACACAGACGTAAGTGGGATTGTTTAAAACAAGTCAATCTGTTGCCAGCAAACAAACGATTGGGATCATACGACGAGAGCAACAGATTTTAACATTTTCGTTCAAGGAAGAAGACGGAACGGTTTGCCGATATATTATCAATT
This sequence comes from Ladona fulva, assembly GCA_000376725.2. Taxonomy (NCBI): domain Eukaryota; kingdom Metazoa; phylum Arthropoda; class Insecta; order Odonata; family Libellulidae; genus Ladona; species Ladona fulva. Next base: position 346,895 of record KZ308178.1, read on the forward strand.
TAAACGTTTCATTGGTAAACCTCAATGAGATATTGTTTTTTGAAAATAAATTCTGAATTCAACAGTCCTTCCTCTCCGTATCGAGCAGAAGGATGACAATTCCCCGCTTCTGAAATCTCTTCCTGTTTCAATTTTTGGAAATAGCTTAAAATTGTGAAACTGAAGACGTACACCACCTTATCACCAAAACATTTTAAATAATAATTCTATAAACCTTCCGCCGTTCCACGATATATTGCGTTTAGCATACACGGACGTAAGCAAACCATCGTCCGTATGTAAGTTCCGACGACGAACTTCCAGGCCTTGAAAGAAACAGGTACCGGAATCTAAACCGGATGCTTCGCAACCCAAGGGATTTAACTCTCCCCATCAAAGGACGAAAACTACCTGGGCAACGTCGCCAAGGCTCGCAGGGCTACGTGGGCGGTCTACCACCATGAAAAGTCAACCATGTCCCGTACAAAACCCACCAATCACGGCCGAGATGATAATAATATATCGTAATTAGGAGGGGAAGGGAGAGGAAAAGGAATAAAGGGAAAAGCGTCGTACGGGAGGGAAAAGGGGTTGAGAGGGCTTTTTAGTAGAGTGGCTCCGTACGTACGGCACGTATAGACAGGGTTTGGGATAAAAAGTGAGAGGGGAGATGCTTCGAAGGGGTTTTCCAATCTTAGAGGAGAAGGAAAGGGGTAATTACAGAGGTATAGAAATATGAGAGGCACCGGGGGAGGTCGTTATGATTGGAGACGAATAGGGAGTAATATAACTAATTGGCTCCAAGGAGAGGGAAAATTAAAGGAATTGCTCCTTCTATTATAAGAGGATGATATGTGCAAAGATGATTGCTTCGGGAACTTTCCTCGGAGCGTGCACGGACGTGGAATTATTTTCGGGAAGAAGAGCATTGTGAGAAGAGAGGAAATATGCCCCAGAATGACCGAAACCTTCGCTTCGGAAAAACCACGCGCAACGAGCGCAAGATTTTCACTCGATAGCTAAAACAACCGAGGAAATTGCTCCGTGTAATTGAATCCATCGTCTCCCATTACTGATCTCATCTAAATGTATATTCGTGACAACAATTACAAGGGTCAATTATAAATGGAAATTATGGAATGCTGATCAAAGTCAAATAGCGGGGGCATTAAGCATTCGCAAAGCAATCTGAAAGCGCGGGTAAACAACGCGTGCGGCAAAAATCCCTACGAAGAATTTCCCATTACATTTTGTCTTTTGACGACTAAAAGACTGTGTTTTCATTGCAGTTTGTAAAGCGCTCGGATGTGTGCGTTCCAAAGGTATCCGCTTTTCCTTGGAGGAAAAAAGCAATTCGTTCCTGTTTACAAATCTCTTGTTAAAATGACAAGAGCCATTCCATTCTTGTTGAATTCTTAAAATACGGCTCATTACGCTCATTCTCAAAGGTCCGTAAGAGATTCGGGTCTTAAATAAACAACGGACATGTTTCGTGCCGTATCCGCCGCGAAAAAACACTGCCGGCGGATTATTTCCCGTTTTTATATCATTATAACGCAAACCACAAATCGAGGCCTCCAATTAATTACCGTGCGCCGTAACAAGAATCCCAGATTCGTGAGAAACGTAAACAAAACCTATGGATTCCTGATCCCTATGTGTTTTTGTTTTCGCTCCCGTTTATTTAGATGAATTTGTATTAACGCGGAAGCTCGAAATGCATGTGAATATCCGAATGACGGCGAAGGGGGGAAACAAAAAAAAAGCGGAAAAAGTAGCACCGCGATGTTAGGCGCGAATTATCGCTCATCTTCGAGAAAAAATCATTCTGAAATCAGAGTAACCGGGATTTTTAATCGCTTTACGCCCACGGAAAGCGCATAAACGAAACGAAACATAGGATTCCACATCCGTTCATTAGCAGTGTTCGCTGAATGCATTTCCTTGGATCCGTTCGAGCACGCCATTTATTTTGACGTATGCAACCGTTTCGCAAGAGAGTTAGCCAACGGATCGACGGGTGGCAGCAACCATATCTCGAAGAGGAAGGCGTTTGTTTTGGCAGTCGATCGCAAAGAAAATGCCTTACGAATAACCTCGCATCCGGATAACAAAAATGGAAGACGCATCGAAGAAATTGAGCAAAGAACCGCCGCCGATCGAATGCATAAACAGAGAAACGTCGCGACCGAGGGCTGCAGAAATACGCCTCCGCGATTAAAAATATCGGAGGCGGATTGCAACCTCCTAAAGAAAATAAGTTTCAATCTGCTCCACTTCTCCAGCGCTTCGAACATGCGAAGATGAAAGAAATTGGATGCTCGAGGAAGCGACGCGTTGCGGTTTTAAAACTATGGACTATGCGGAGGATAAACCTCATCCTAGATACAGTAAAAAAATGGATATAGCTTCTACGGAAGACGTTACGAAATTTACAGCCCGAAACTCTTCCCATAGCGGATGGATGGCGCTGGCAATGACGAGGAGAACCGCCTGTGTCTCCATCTATTAGGGGGGGAAGCAAACTTCTCCTCTCCTCCCTGTAACCACGGAGGGATGCAGCACACAGGGAATAGTAGATGGAGAAGGGCAATTTGAAGCCGGACCCGGGAGAGGGGAGAAGATGAGATTTTGAGTGATAGGGAAAAAGGGAAAACAGAGACCCAGAGTGTGAGTGGGTGGTTAAATTGAGTGGTAGAAAGACACGCTTAAACTTGTCGAGGGGATGACGAGGCTCCCATGGTAACAGGATACCTAGAGAGAGATCGAAGAGTAGCTGAGGATCCTGGCGAAGAGCGTCTGTGTAGGAGAACAGGCTTCACATACTAGGAAAGGTTTTGGACCCGTCAAACACTACTTCGCATGGAAAATCGCAAAATTTTCACCGTTTTAAGGAAAAGGAAGCCAATGTTCGGCAAAATTACCACTTAATAATGTTATGTGTAGAGGTAACCAAGTTTCCAAGTATAACAACAGCATTTAGGACGATTTAAAGCAATGAATCGAGGACTGTAAAAGAAAATAGAATATGGCGATAACAGCACAGAAATATGGAGTAAAAGTACTAAAACGTTCTCCATATCAGAAGGAATATGCCAAAATCTTCCCTGATTTAAAATGGTGGAAGTACGAGGGAGCTGATTGAGAGAGTATAATGGGTGGAGAAAATGTGTTCACGTCAGATAGGGAAGGAAATAAGCGAGAGAAAGGAAAAGAAATTTGGGAGTTAGAGGTAGAGAGAGGAAAGCGAGCGAGGTGCGTAGGGAGAGCAGAGGGGTAGCGAAAGGGTTAGAACTTTGGCTGGGGTTGCGAAGGGAGGGCGAGAAAGGGGTTGGCACGGGTCGATATTTTATGTTAATTATGCAAGGAATCATTGATCGGCAAGTACAATAGACCGCTCTTCCCATAATGCCGGGCGTCTCTCTCCAGATCGCAGAGATGGGCGTCCGAGGGAAGAAGGTGGGCGGGAGTCGATCTGCAATCGTGAGCCTCAGACGCCATTTACAAGCAATTGGAAGGAAACGGTTTTACAATGGGAGCGATGGTTTGCCACGAACTCCTCCGATGCACGGAAAAGGTGCACGAAAGTATACTGTTCCTTCGATGTAATTGCTACGTTGGCTCCGTGATCAGTCGGGAAAACACAACGTAAATTTGATAAATCACGCGACGGCACAAACGGTGGTCCACCAGAAGGGCCGGCATCAGCGCAGTAACCGCCTCAGGACGCTACATTCAACGGGGAGTCAATGACTTAGTATCGGAGGAAGTTAATAACGACGATGGCTGGAAACGCAAAAATTATCATTGCACATAGCCATGACTTGTCCTTAAATCTCAGCCTCAGGAATGTTTTAGAGTAAACATAAATTGGAGGGTAACAAAGTAGTCGGCAACGGGTAATTGTTGAGATAAGAATATTGCAACGAAACAACAGTCGATGCCGAGGTCGATAAATTATAAGCGAAAAACAACAATGAAGATTATTTGCCATTTCATCTGCACTCGCGGTCTTCATTTTCACCCTGTTTTAACAAACAATCATTTTGTGGGGTGTTCAAAAAGTTACATAAGGTTCCAATAGCAGGTCATACTTGGCTCACGTCTGACAGCCTTTAAAGACATTTATCAAAACCTTTCCTTGTTCCTTACTTGCAAAGATGCTTCTAGATAATATCATTCGGTTTAATTTTAGTTTCAAATAATCCCAGAAACGGTAATACTTTGTTCCAGGAGCTTTTTGAATGTCACGACTACGTTTTTGGTTTCATAATAGGCGATTATTGCCCACGGATGGCCACCACTAACCCGGAAGAGGACGGTTTTACTAATTTAAGCATTAGAATACGTTTTTTAAGGACAAGAGAAACAATTGGTATAGAAAGGCTACAAAACAGATCGAAAGAAAAATATTAAGATGGTTCGGTCACATGAAGAGAATGGAAGAAAGACAACTGCCAAGAAGAGTGTTTGAAGAGAAAAAAAAGAGGCCAAAGGGAAGACGAAGAGAAAGGCGGAAGGATAAAGAATGGTGGACATGATTTAAAAAAAATACATTAGGAGAGGAAAGGAAGTTTGGAATGAGGGAAGATAGAATAAGATGGTGGTCACTGATCTACTGACACCCTGACAGAGTCGGGAAGAAAGGGAATAGAATGATGATGAATAAATTCATATATGAGATTCTAATATGGGTAGAGGTTTATAGATATAAAGTACCTATGTCTACATGAATACCCTGTAAGTCGACGTGTAGCATGGGGTACACCTGTAGAGGATACAGGGGTAGAACCTATTGAAATCATACATTATTTCATTAAAATGTTACACTGCGTTGAGCGATCAAATCTCATAAGTAAATATTTACACCAGAAATAAGAAGTTACACTAAGTTAGTTAATAAAATATAAAAGCATCATTATTCTATAACTATTTTCAGGTGGAACTATAATATCTTCTGATTACATAATTAAGATTAGAATTATTTTACAGTCAATTTAAATTAGTCAACTTTCTTAATGTATCCAAACACGCTGTTTCCAATCTTTTCTCGACATCAAACCGGGAATAAATAGTTAACGTAAGCATATGTTGAACGTCAGATCAACGGAAAGGCGTGCTATAAGGGCATCTACTCTCTAAAGCAAGGTTTGTTTTCAACCTTCTTATGAATAATGCAGATGGAATATAGAGTCAAAACAAGTTGCAAGTCGACCACTTCCGAGAATGCAAATAATTTCCGAGAAGGGTATTTTTTGCGGAATTCGCTTTTGGCTGCATGTCTTAGATATGTTGAATTCATCCTTATGCATGGAATTCCGGGCGATTCATGACGGACTGCATCGTTTAAGGAATAATAACATGCAGCTACGTCCACGCCGATAAAGCAGCTCTGTACCAATATTTAAATCGCCTTCTTTCTTATAAAACATTTTTCAGTGGAAAAGATATGCGTTTAAAATTCGAAGTTAAAATAACGCGCCGAGAGAATAATGGGCGAATTTCAGCGCGAATCCAGAGGAGAGGAAAAACAAGCGGATTCGATCGATTTATTCTCGAAATTATTTTAATTGAACTTAAGACCCCTGCCTCCGAGCGAGGATTGAGAAGGAACACCTGCCGGCAGTTTAGAACGTCTCTAGGCCATGCGTAACAATAAACCATCTTGAAATATGACATTGCGTTGAGTTTATATGATAGAGCGACGAGGGAGGTACAGCGGCTTGACTTGAATTATGCTCCTTAGAAATCTGGGAGTAAATATCGAGGAGGAGGCGATGAAGAAATTCAAAGCAGACGCGCTGCAAGAAAGATGTATGCATCGCGGTCAAATGGGACATAAAAAGTGATGATTCTTGTAATTGCGAAGCCAGAATGTTATGTTCAAGAAAATCCCGTGATGCTGAGGAAATTAAACGCAACAAATAGAAGGAAAAAGGAAGAAAGTCTACTTGGAAAATGGACCGCTTGGGTGAGAATAGAAATGGCCAAATCTAAGGAGAGAGTCCATAGTATTATAGTAGTGGTATTGCTAAAAGCGCTTCAACAGCTGACGTAATTTCGAACGTAGACCCCACCGGGAATCGAACCCGGGAGCGCTTTCACAGAAGTCGAACGCGTTGCCTACTTGGCTGTCTGGGATCCCGAAATAATTCATAATGAGTACTTCAATAAGTAGTATTAGTAAGCAATCGACATTATCCTAAAAGTGGGGTTATTATTGTATTATTCTTAGAACTTCCACTGCAGTAGAAGAGATCTACTACTAAAAACTGTTGTCCTTTCGTTCAAGAAATTAAATAAGACACTGAGCAAATTTTCTGAATCGAACTTTATATTAGAGATGGTATTTGAAAATCCGGTCTAATGCGGATTTTAAGGATTAAAATTTTCAGACAAAAATACATTTGAAATATTCGGCTTTCGTCGATTCAACTTAATAAAATATCATATACGAATTACATTTATATTCAAAATACGACGAACAATACAAGGAGGCACAAAACCACGTTAAGAAACTTTATGTTACTCAAAATGGTGATTATTAATCAATTGTTATATATTAACAACACTTTTACGGCAAAACATTTCTTGATTACGACAAAATTACTAAGTAAGTGTTACATTTTCAAAATAATGCATCGGTTATTAAAATTAGTAAACTGCAATTAAATCATTTCTTGTTCCTCAAACTCGTCAAAGATTTTAATAAGATTCCCCTAAAAACTTCTTTTACTTTCTCATACTTTTCTTTACAATTTTCTTCAGTCAATCTTTCTTTATGGCGACCCTTAAATAATACAAATAAGAAAATAGCTTTCTTGATCGATACTGTAAACAAATCAAGGAATTAACAACAACGAACAATATTCCCACAGACATGGCGTCAGGTGACTTCCATTTCCGCCGCGATGCAACCAGAAGCGTAAGTGACTTCGTTGGAAGACCAAATAAGTGGAGGGGGTTTCTATCGGAAATGTCTTGTTCGAGGCAGACGCCGGATTTGATTAAAACGCTGCGGCTTGATCGTCCAATTTCATGAATGTCTCCGCTTTAAGACGACGAAGAAAGAAGTCTTTCATCTTTACATGGGCGTGAGTCCTCCTACGTACTTCGCAAACTCAGGCCGAAAGTCTCTCTCTCCCAAACCCTTTCTATTTCAGTTCTCGAATATGCTTTCCTATCTCACCTTCTTCACCAACGGTAGCCACACATGAAAACGATGCATCCCATACATAGAATAAAAGTTATTATACTCAATAATTTCAAGTTTCAGGAGGAAATATATGTACGTCAGATTGTAATATACAATGATAAAATAAAAATAAATCACACAAACATTCATATATCCCCTCCTCACACGGCCGCATTTCATTGTCTCACTAGGGCGGAGGGGTGTTAACGGAGGCGATGTAGAGCCCAGGTTCAACCGAGCTAAGAAGGCTTCAACAACATCTCCGGCCAAATGGTGAGAGTGGCATTTACCATCCGGCAGGATGAAACGTCCATGTCCTGAAGTCAAGAATGTCAATGGTCTCGAAGAGAAAAGTCTTCAACCAATGCAATCTACCAGTATTGACGTAGGGAAGGAAAACCTGGTTATTAAACGCAACAATAACCCAGCGACTTCAGACTACACAAAGAAGTATTGAATAGAGTATGCTTGGAATCACAAGAAAAGACAAGAAATGCAACACCTGGGTGAGTAATGACAGGAGTCAAAGGCATCATAGATAAGGTAAGATCACTGAAATGGATGTGGGCAGGCCATGTTGCGAGAAGAAACGACAACCGATGGACATCAGCCGTTCTGAACTTGATATCAAGAGATGTGAAGAGACCAAGAAGAAGACCAAGGGACCGATGGAACAGAGACATCATCAAGTACCTAGAGGTAACATGGCAACGAGAAGCTCAGAACCGAGAGAATTAGAATGCGCTTGGGGAGGCCTACATCCGACTTCGGAATGAAAATGGCTGCTGATGATGATCAGATATTGTACAGAATTTGACCACCAATTCCAAAGATGGAATGATATATCCTATGACATCTCAAATCCAAACGCAAAATTAAAATAAAGTTTATTGTCTTAAGAGTCCACTTCGATTAATGCTCAGTCCGAAGATACATTTTCAGAAATATCGCATCAAAATCAGAAAACAGGAAGTATCCCATCTTTTATCATTCCATTCCCGCTTAAGCTCTATAATCTACTGATTTTCCATCCAGCCTCATTTATCCTGTTCCCAACAAGGATCATTCGCTTGATTCGTTTCTACATTTCTTTTCCACATCCATTATTCCCTCTCGGCACTTTCTATCCACCCACAGCATCGCCTGACTCTCCGCATTTCTTTAGCAAACGCGCTCTGAAATTCTTCGCTAAAAAGAAATCCATTCCCTCTCATTAAACCAGTCTCACACGTAGACAGCATCTTAAACTCGATATTTTATTTCCTCGACGTATTTTGAATGAAAAAGTAAGAGGAGATTATACTTGGGATATCGTACGAGAAGAAAATTCGTCTGTCTTCCCATCCATCGCTTTCTCCTCGTTAACAGTAAGAACCAACTGCAAAGTCTCCATTTCACCCTTTAAAATAGGCCGTCTGTCTGTCCGTGGTTTCCCATCCTGCCTTTCCACGCCCCCCTCAATTCCCCCTCCGCACTTGCAGCGAATTAGAACGATGAAAGACGCTTTATTTCGCACACTCTGCTGAGGAAATGGAAGGAGGGATTGCGAGGGAGGCGAAATTAAAAAGCCAACGACATAAAAGGAGACAGAGGGAGTCGCCGAAGGAGGGGAAAATGCGAAAAATATACGCATAAAGAGGAGGGAAAAAGGAAGCGTTGGGGAGGGCCTTGCAACACACTAAAAATGAGCGCGAGAGCGCGTAAAAAACGATACGAATAATGGAGACGAATCTTCGCCCCCGCACCGCAACTTCATCCGAGAGGAAAATAATCCGGAGAAAAAAAAATATAATAAAAAAACCTCTTCTAACGCGAAAAAATATTTCCACCCACCCCACGAGACACTTCCCAGCATTCCTTCCGAGCGATCTCGAGATAAATAAAAAGTAAAAGCGAAACCGCGCCGGATTTTATTTTCGCGCCTTCGAGCAAAAAGAATCTCCTCTACTTTATATCTCAAATCCCTACTTTATTCCGGTTTCTGTAGTTTTCTTCCTGCCGTTCAAGGAGTTGCCGGTTTTTGCGCGAACGAGGAGAATATTAGGGACATTTTTTTACGAGGAAAACATGGGAGACGCGCGCCGTGAAATAATAGATCGCGCGCACGCAAGAAAATTAAGACGATTGTGCGAGAATAGGACAACTGTTGGAGCGGATGGAATGCATAACGCCAAATTGTATCGTTTGGTGAATTCGTAAAAATAACAGCTGACGGGCGTAACAGCGGAATTTCAGCGTTGTTTTTCCTTGAGAGGGAGTCCGTTGGAAAGGGGAACGAAGACATTTGTCAGGAGTAGAGAAGGGTTAGTAAGAAAGGTAATTTGGAGGGAATAAAAAAGGGAGGCGTGCTAATCACCGCGAATGTGTGAGGACGCTGGAATGAATTATCACAATTATTATTATAACTCTTTCCTCGCACAATGTTGGGTTCTTATTTTCTGGAGCGCGGCGCGAGTTTCATTTTGTCGTCATTTCCTCTCGTCTCAGTAGAACGAGCGATAAAAAGCGATGCCCACTCCACTGTCTGCCTCCCCACTTTCACTGCATTTTACATTCATGCCTTTTATACATTTACCCTTCCCACTTCCGACTCGCGCTCGCGACTGCCTACACACGTCTCTTTTTTATGCACACAAAACTGTCTCTCGTTCCGCACACCTTACGACAGAATGGACTGTCTAGTCTCTTTCAATTTCTCCATTGTGGGACGAGCGAAAGTCACATTCTCCCCGAATATACATAACCCGGGGCATTTTTTCTCCCCTTTTTAGGAGTCCTTTTTCACACCTTCTCCCTGCTTCCCTTTTTCCATCCATTCCTTTATGCAATTTCACATTCTCCTGGAGCACAATAAACTCGACATATATCCCGCTTCCGAAGTGAAACCTTATTATCGCAGTAACGCCACGGATTCTGTTTCCTCTTCGATGAATAGTTGCCGTCGCTAGCCGAGAGTGTCGACGTTTTTATGCAATTAATCTTATATCCGCAGAGCGAGACTTCGCCGTAATGGGAAGATTTCGGATTATCCTTTTCCGCGATCCCTTTCGTTCCGTCGGAAACGACGTCGCCTTAGCCTCTTTTCTATGGACGGGAATCGCCCTTCAAATGACGAGACACTTCTTCCGCACGCCATACGTTCCTTTGACTAATTACTACACTCCTTTTCTGCCAAAATGCACTTATTTCGCTGCATTCGCTTCCTCCAGTTGTTAACAAGGAAATCCTATCTCGAGAACGCCACGATTTAAAGATTACTACGGAAATTGATAAAAAATCAAAAGGCTTCGGTTAATGCGCGCATGCGCAGAATTATATTGGGAATTCGTGAGTCGCGAATGATTCCTTTCATCAATCTAAATGTCTGTGTTAAGGCAAAAGCCGTACCATTACTGGCAGCCGTGGAAAATAATTTGTTGCTATGGTTTAACCTTTTCAATAAGAATTCCAATCTGTTATTCCAAATATGTGTAACATGAATTGCAACATACATAAAACTTTTGGATTAAAGTAAATTATTTATTATAACAATACAATAACGTAAATATATAAACAGGAGAATAAGCAGTACACGCCAACTAAAGAGCACCCCTAAATTGAAGCCACCCTGGGCCTCCACCTATCTACCTCCGAAACTAAGAACTTCAACTTCCCCTAACGAACACTTTAGATTCGTAATTTATCGCAAAATTTCCGAGCAAACGCCGTTTGTTTCTCGAAGGAGACCAACGATTCTATTCTTGCCTAGATGTGCCCCTCCCCCTCTTTCACACCCTCTCATCCACCACGCCCTCTTAAAGACAAACAGATCTCTTCCTCAAAACTTAGTTTTCGTTCCATTCGTTCGCAATGTCTTGCCGCGAAGAAATACGCCTAAGGATCATGAACTGCAGAATGTAATCGCTAGGAATGGTCTAAAGAATAGTAAAACAAGATACACGAATTAATACACCACACATAAATAAATAAATAAAACATTATTGTATAAGAAAACTTGAGAAAATCTACTGCGACAAGATTTCTACTTCTGGAGAGAATGTTTGATTCAGCCAATGGATGATTTTTGACTTGCTGTAAAAGAGGACTCCATTTTTTTCTTTATTGATAAACCTTGTTAATAGGATAGTTTCCTCATAGTGGAGATAATTGGTCTTTGAAAAATCGTAGAATTATTCATTCTTTACTCAAATAAATTACTACAAAATTTATTTCCCGTTCCTTCTGAGTCCAAGTTAGAGGTTACTATGACAGCTTAACTATACTTTTCGATTGCTTTCAAAGAAGAAAAGCCACTTATAACCTTGCTATATGGGAAAGAAAGGAACGAAAGTACCATTCACTAACCGTTTATTCCTGCTCTGAATGCTCGACAAGCAACATCATCGACACAATCGCAGGAAAAGATTATTTGAATTATTTAGTAAAAATCTGAGTAAAACACGACAGTCTACCTCATCTTCAGTCCTGAAGACGAAACAGAACCATCAAAACTGGTCGTGCTTTACTCAAATATATTTTCTGTGGGCAAAGTCATATTTTATTTTTATTGGACTAAACATAAATAATTTCCACTGGATATCGCCTGAATTTTTTAAGTTTCAATAATTTTCTGTTCTGAAGAATATAATCCTTGGGAGTGTATAATCCACAAAGAGGAAAGAAATTTCTTGCTCGAAAATATTTGTCCACAAACCCAAATTTAATTTACTTGGTTAAAACTTACTGTGCAGATAACATGTGCAGCCTCTCGAATCTTACGGAGAACAAACCGAAGCGTCGCCCAAATGATAAGAAAACAAGCGCCGCGCTACCTTCATCAGAAAATAATAGATGTAATGAAAACATCGGTTAAACCGCGGATAAAAATCAAATTCCAATTTCCCCCTAAGCGCACTCATTCGTCTCTATGGAACATTTTCTTTTCACCGCTCATTCCTTTAGCGTAGAAGTGGACGGCTTTCGGTTGTCTGAGCTGGGATAGGACACTAATAATGACAGTGGGTGCAAATAATAGAGGCAACTTCACTTCGTCCGCACTGAGGGCGAAGAGTAGCTCAACTACTTCGTGAATTTCGCAGGCAGCGGAGTCTCAAGCAAGAAGTTGCCTTCGATCGAAAGACTCAAAATCGACAGCCCTACAGACAGCGAGAACGAAAAATTAATTTTAAGAAGCAATTAAACAACTGTAGCCAAAGTATGAAATTATATTAACACGCAAAGAAAACCCGAGTTTAAAAAAGCTACGGTATATGTGATACGCAAATCATGCTTCCATAAAATAAAGACACCCCCAAAGCAATCATACGTCTGACAAAAATCCCATTCAATTGTTTTTGTACACCTCACCGCCGATAAAAATCGATCATATTAAATACCCAAATTTGGAAGCGTTTATTACATCAGTGTTAACTGGGTCGAGATATTCCAAAAAGTGTAGGCTCGAGAGAAGTAATATTTCCAAACCAGGTTAAGATGTGAATTCTAGTCACCTAATCTACAGAAATTTACTACTTTAACATTTCGACATACATCGTCACGCTGATTACCACATTAGGAAATACTTCACCAATTAAATTAGTCAGCCTTCTTGTGGCTGCATTCATTCCCAAGCTCAATAAAAATGCCACACTTTTTCATCATTTTAATTTAAACACAAATTAGCGTGTTTAAATAAGTAACTCCTCTAAAAGTGCGAGATTTTCCTCAATCGACTTTTCTCTCTTTTCATCAAAAAGGATTATCGCTAACATTACCGACGGATTTCCTTTACGCGAACGCTTTTCGTTAATTACTTAATATTACCTTTCAGAGATGATTATCAACACAGTCGTATTCTTTTATTAAATAAAACTTCACGAACTAATAAGTCGGCAGACAAAGACTATACAAGAGTTGGTCGAAAAGGTAATGAATGGTAATCAGAGAAAATTCTTACGGAATAGAGACAGAATTGCGACAAGGGATGTCTCTAAAGAAACCGAGGGCCTACTTCAACGGAAAAAAGTTCATTGGAGTACTTAGCTGATCAATCGCAAAAAAATTAATTTGATTCACCGCTCGCGGCAGAATATAAAAAAATACATATACCGCGTAGTCACAGAATTCAGAAATCTGGCAAGAAAAATTATATTTCACTGCGTATTCTCCAGTTGATACACAGAGGAGAGGGTATAATAGAAGATAACCAAGAAGAAAAAGGAGATACGTCATAAGGAGGGAAGAATGCTTTCTAAACAAAGCAGTTTCATCTGTGCAATTAGAAAATGGTCGCGTGGAGTTTTGGTCAAGTCTTTACCGTTGCTGAGGTGTGGCGGTAGGAGGGGGGAGGGGGAGGAGGAAGAGGAAGGGAGGAGAAGAGCAACAGAAGGCCTCGAGCGATAAGGAAAAGGCTTTTGAAAAAGAGTTCCCTTTCTCCACTCCAATATCTCCCCACCGCCACTCCCTTATTCTCCGATTCCTTTGAAGTCATCGAGAGGCCACGGCAAAAGACCTCCAATACAAGTTTATTTCGCTAAAAACCACAGAAGAGGGAGGGGAAAAAGAACGCGCGCAAACAAAAAAAATCCGTTAAAAAGGGAGTGAGAAAGAGTTATGAAAAGAAGGGGTTAACTTCTGGAAGCACGAAAGGGCAACCCTTTAAATATAATATTTTTTCCTTAATGGCGAAGGAAATACGAGGGAGAAAAAACGCTGCGCGGATTCTTTCGCGGCCCGAGTTGGATATAATAATAATAATAAATATTAATATGTGCGGAATCCTCTTCGTAAAGTATAAAAAAGTGGCGTAAAAAGAAATGAATCCACTCTCCTTTTCCCACGGAGTCCGCGTTGTTAGGGAGTATTATAGAAATACGCGAAAGAACTTATCCGGATTTTTTGCAACCAAAGTGAAAGGACTGAAAAAGCGAAGTTGGTTCGTGCTTTCTTTACGTTCTCGCGCACCAAAAGATGGCAGAAAAAAGAAGGGGCCGAGGCTTTATTCTTACGCTGACATAAAACCAAAGCAGAATTTGTACAAAAAACATGAAAAGACGGCGCACGACGGGCAGAAAAATAGCTTTTTGTCGTCGAAGACGAGGAGTTGGGTGTATAAAGTTTAATTACATAGTTTTTATTTCTGTTCACCTTCTGAGGCCCAAGAGGAAGTCCTCGAAAGGTGGCGGCCAATGAAAGGCTGCGTCCTTATGAATGCGGATTAAAGAAAGAGGACTGCGAGAGCATTAAGACGTACGATGATTCAGAAGTATCGAATACGCAAAGGAAAGATGAGAAAGGGTGGAGTGAATAACATTCAGAGAAGCTGACAAAAATTAAAGGAAACGCAAAGAGAGAGGATTCCTTTAAAGGCTGCGGTAGGAGATCTTTGCCGAAATGAGATTACGACATTATAATAATTTTTCAACCAACTTAATAAAATACAGATATTCCTCAGAGACAGTTTGACACGCAAAGAATTGATAGTCACAGTTCACCACTACGACTTGTGAAACGGGGTTTTGCAAGATTATGCAACCAGACTAAGAAACTTAGAGAACGACTTAGTTTTTGGTCTTCTAGCAATCCCTTACGCCTCCTAACCCGTGTACGGCGTAGGCCGTGGCGATTAACTGCGAATAAAATTGTTAGGATTATTTTAAGTTAGATGTGCACCTCTGAGAAATCGGATTTGAGAATAGGATTGGGATCGGATTGGAGAATCGCTTTAATCGGATTTGAGAATATTGATACTTCAAATCATACTCATAGAATTATCTTCCATGTTACTCAATATTCTTACTTTATCTAATGAAAGCAAGGACATGGGGTTGGCAAGCAGAAGTTTATCTCAAGATAAATCGTTTTCCGTTCAATTAGGCGCTAGAGTAGCGTTACCGAATAGAATAACAAAAAAAAATTATGAATTTAAAACATGAATAAAATTTAACTAGTAAATATACTATATTAAAAATGTAAAAATACCTGAGACACTGATTTTGATATAATAATAATAATAGAAACTCTTGACTCCATAAGACTTTAGCAATACGGACTATAAAATGTAAGGCAATTTCAGCATATGAACATAGACGTTTTCTTCGCCGATAATCAAAGTAAGGCTGTAAAAAAAGTTGCAAGCTGTATGAATCCAACTATAAAAATAAGAGCATCGAGAAGAGAGTTTTGAATGAGGAGTCCCTGAATTCAGGGACATTAGAACGTCGAAGGCGAGACGAATAAGTTTTCAACGAAGGGATTAAGAGTGAGGGATTTTATGCTAAGAAGTGGTGGGAGAAAAGTGGAAAGAAGACTATCGATTAATGACAAAAACTGGAATGTATAGGTTTACATTTGCATTGCCAATACCTTATTCTTCGAAAATGTAACATAACAGGAATACCAAATAGGAAATCATTCCATTATCTCTTAGATGGTATTTTGATGATCTAACAATATAGATGACAATAATTGCGAAATTGGTGAAGAGAAGAGAATCCTTTTTAAATGACACAACTTGGGACTTTACACTTTCCCTTCAATCAGTTACATAGATATTTAGGTGCTATTTTACACAGAATAAGCGTAACCATTAACCGCCTATAGTCCTATATGTAATGTTTTATTTTTCTTTTCTTCATACAATATTTTACATTCTTATATTTTATTTCTTATCTACGCAATTCGAACTTTTATTGCTGTCTTGACACTGATCTGTTTTGAAACCGTTGCATTTGTATATCATAATATTCTTTTCTGATTTTTATGACTATATTCTTACTTGTCATGTCTATGAAATAATGCATCTGTTCAATGTTGCTTTTCAGATGTTATTTAACCTGCCTTCTCCTAAAAACTGTTAACTATCAGTAGGTTTCGCAGGTATTTCACACTCCCCTTTTTGTGGGTGTTTTCTTGCTGCGGTGTATTTCTTCCTAAGTTCTAACTTAGGTTTTTAAACCCACAAAGTAGTTTTCTTCTTTGCACTTTTAAAAATCTATTTAAACCTAACATGAGATATAAGAATAGACCAGATAGTCTCAATCTCAACCGAATAAAGTCGCATTATTATTAATATTATAGGTCATTCGTAGGAAGTATATATGAAGATAATTAGTCCATAAGTATGTTCAAGGCCTTTTCCAATGGTGAATGGATCCACTCCCAGCAGCAACCGAAATCTCGGAAAAAATTAAACCCCAAATTATACAAAAAGATCTGAAAAATGACGACTCCCATCGCCGGCGATTGAGGAGTACACTCGAGGAAGGCACGAAGAGGGCATCGCTGGCTGATGCAGAAATTTCCACGTCTTCGGAAAAACAAAGGGAAGTGAACGAAGAGCGAGCAACGGATGAGGTCAGCGGAGCACGTAGAACGCGAATAAAAAAAGGAAGGGCACTCCCCGTCATGGGAATAAGTGATCAAGATAAATCACGTGATCGGGGAGGCTTTGAGAAAGTCACGTACGGGCGATCGAGGTGCCTTAACACTTGGCTCCAGAGAGGAAGCCACGGCCAATTCCCTTCCCGGAAGGGGAACCAGAAAGAGAATGACAAAAAGGGTTTGCCGTCGTCTAACATTGGTACTTGATTCCCTCAGGGCCCTCGGCGTCTTCCTGAGGCCCCCAAATGGCTGGAAGGAGGCTGTGTGGATACTAGAGGGATAGAAAAAGAGGAAAAAATGATGAGGAGAGTGACTCCCGATACAAATGCCATGGACATGGAGGAATATTGGATGGTCGACAAAAAAGAGGTCCCCTTTCGAGATTAAAATCTCGAAAGTTAAAGTATAAGAGGGAAGCGGGTTAGAGAGGCTTGTTTCGCAAGGATACTCGATGGAAATGAAGAGGAAGTTTCTGATGGGAGTCGATTCTGTTGTAAGATCGTATAAAGTGGCCCTTCGCATGCATGTACGACATAGCTCAAGAAATATACATTCAGTGGGGAACACGCTGAGTTTCTGAGTCTCTTCTCCTATGAAACCTTACCGCTATTAAGTATTTGATGCGTGAGGGTAAGATAATATGCTTGAGAAGATGACATAAATCATAATAGAAAGCAGGGATTCTTCAAAGGGTTGAGGTATAACCTCCATAATAACCTCCTATTTCCAAATTAAACAACTTTCGACTCCGAAAGGGCAAAAAGCGTTTTACAGTTGTTTAGCGAGTTTTAATACCGACGCATTTTTTAATCGAATAGATTTTACATTTTTATTTGCTAAATATTTTTTTTTGGAGATGAATGTATGAGCCAAAAGAAGTAAAGTGACTGTAGAAAGGGAATATTTGGGTGCCTCTCATACAATTGAATGTATTTCATCAGAACTTTTGACTCTTCTGACAGAAGATCCGAAGGATGAGCAGAGGACTTCCCATTCAAAGAATTAATAATGACGGAATTTTTCCCTTCATGAATTTTCTTTTTAATTCGCACCATGTTAGTTCATTAAAATCATCAATTAAAAAAATATTCCAAACGATATCCATCTTTTTTCTTACAGGAATTCCCGATCGATTAAAACGAATCGCGCAATTAAAAAGATCAGAGAATCTTACAACATTATTACCAATTAATTAAGGATAAAAGACTAATGAAATTCGAGAATAGAAAAATCTTACGTCGGGAAATCATCTGCTGCTGCAAGTCCGAATATCACGACATATTCCATAATTAAAATCAAATAGAATCCACAACCGAAATAATATTGAGCGTGTTCTTTCAGAAAATCAATTGATGATCGATATCATTCTTCTACTTTACTACTTCTTTAATCTCACTTATGCTAAAAAAGGAACGTTTTATTCCAGAATGCAGACAATTAACATCAAAGATCCAACTAATGCATTTACATTCCTATTTAATTAGAGACTCTTTCAGTTTCTCTGTGCAATCCACTGAAAGGGCAAAATAAAGTTTTGAGAACGCAAATAGCTGCGAAGACCTCCAATAGGACTCGAGCATTGATTTTGATCGAACAACAGAGGGACTCGGCTAATTTTGCTAATCTCTCTTCATTAACAACAGATTTATTAAAACACTGCCGACATTCATCATAAGTTTTCTTGACAGGAGGCGCATAAGCTCTTTGCCGTTTATATTCTAGCGAAACAAACTTCCGAGGACTACAACATTCCTTTCCGGATTAAGATGGACCTCCCTTGTGGAATTAAAACTCCGTACGTTTATAATACGAGACAAAGAGTGACAGCCGATGCTAAAATAAAATTCTTTGGCAAAAATCTTTTTATTAACAGTAACTCATTTTATACATATATATTACGCAATAACAGATGCCAATAATACGAATAAAAATGATATGCCAATGAATTGATACATTTCATCAAATAAATCCAACGAGAGATGTGAAGGGTGTATTTTATCGTTTTTTTATTCTTTGTAATGCCAAATCTGTTGGCACATTGAAATGTGTTCAAAGATGGTGACCCTGAGTCAAAAATAAGTCAGTTGTATAAGAACCGGAAAATAAATCCCTTCCACTGCATTCTTATATTCGGTGAGAAATTATAAGAATCTCTCTTGGATAGACTAAAAATGGAGCCCAAATATTTGGAGAATGATCGACTGATTTTACGAAAGATAAAGATGTTGAAGAATTGGCGCACGACTTTCTATCTCAGAAGCGAGACTTGCGATTGATAGAAAAGAAAGAGCCACTCCACACCCCGGACTTCAGCGGATCGGAAGAAAAGCGAAAAATGCAAAAGATTGGCGATACAACACATCGAGGAAAAAACAGAAGAAGATCGAAGGTAGCGAATAAGTTTCCCGAAGGGAGAAGAAGCGGAGTTTTCTTTGGTGTCGATTGAAAAAGGGAAGGGACGTCGTTGGCGACCTACCTCAACTCGCGGAGAGGACACGAGGTCGAAGGCACATACGCCCACCGGATGACCCCACTTTTTTCCCGCCGCCACCTGTCGAATGCGGCTGACGACGCCGGACGAAGACGCCCGAACGACGCTATCTAAAAACCGAACCCGGACGAGGGAAAAAAGAGAAACGATAGCGACGCCTTTCTAGGTCCACCTGCTTCCGTGCTTTGATAAAAAACCGACTTTCTGCCTAAGTATGTACATGATATTCCAGAATAGAATCGGTGAGGTAATCCTTTAATAGGACTGTGTCCTCGGAGTTTTTACTCTTAGATAATGTAAGTTGTTAGGGAATAAAAGATGGAAAAGTTTCTCAAGAAACGTGCATTCTCAAAGATGTGGATAGAAAATTTGGAGCACCTCTGTTGAAATCCTTTTTTCCGTAATAAATATGATCACAAATAAAAGGTTTTTGGATGACTGCCGACGGCTGTAATGTCGTGGATCATCATTGACTTCTGTACTGCCTTCCAAAGAAATCGTCTCGATGGAATCGCCTCGTAAAGACCAACGATTCGACTATGACGAGAGTTAACAACAAAATAAAAGCGAACTGTTTCTGTATTACATTGCATATAACTCATTCATAGCGGTGAAATAGCATCTTCAACGCTTTATGGTTGTGAATGAAGAACTTAAGATTTAAAATTCCTGATTAATATTAATTACTAGGAACATGTGTTAGGAAACTTGTTTTAAATCTCACCTCCTTGGCCTATGTCTAAATCCTTCCAACATCATATACAATGATATAAGTCCCATCAATTGTAAGAATTCTACACCCGTAGCTGTGCTTCATTTATGCTAAACACCAAAATTATTTCGCATTCTAACCGTAAAATTACAATTTATTTCTCCCGTTTACTTTAGTATAACATCATCTACATTCTTGAGCAATTCAATTCAATGTACTCGTTGGCAATAATGAACACTTACTTACCATCTAAGCGCTGAAACGCCTCCCAGTAAACGCATTAATTGAATTGATTTACTGATATCCTAATTTTATTCCTACACTTCCCTCCTGAATCATTACAACTCAGATTCCTCCTTCACAAAATTTCCTTCAAAAAATCATCTTCTTCCAAGTTATTCTCTAAGGAATATAGTTCTCTTTACATTGAAACTAACAATTTTCGTACCGCTG
Source organism: Ladona fulva (assembly GCA_000376725.2). NCBI lineage: Eukaryota > Metazoa > Arthropoda > Insecta > Odonata > Libellulidae > Ladona > Ladona fulva. The sequence continues at coordinate 367,085 of KZ308178.1, forward strand.
AGAGCCCAGCTTTTCATTTGATCACTTTCCAATTCTCAACGTCTTGGGCCCTTCATTTGATACAATGGAATGTTTGTTACCAATAGAAAGATGATTCTGATGCACAGTTATGAAAATATCTTTGTTAGGATCTAAATAATCATTATCTTGGACAGTATTTCATTAAATACATGTATACCTCATTACGAAAGAAAAACTAACGTTCGTTTCGTTTTAATAAAAGGCACATTTTTAAGTAGTGCCACTGAAGAATATACAGAAAAAAAATTTATGGAATCTCAATTATTTATAATATGAACAATCGTTGTAACTGTTTCGAAGCTTCCTTTTATCACACCTCATCAAGTCTCTGTATCCTTCTGCTGAAAATTAGCAACATATTCGTGCTCATAAGTAGCATTCCCTTTCTTGACCATCACCATTTACTAAGTAAAAGCTGTTTTAAGAATAAATGACACTCAAAACCATGGAAACGAAGTCTCACCAGTGAATTACGCTACCAGAAACACTTAATTCCCTTCTCGTAAATATTTGCTCTATAAATTCCAGTCAACAACCATCTGAAAGAAAAGTCCCACCCATATCTATTTACAAAATACACTTCTCATCTAACGCTCATTTCTGGATGCTCTACGTTCAAATAGTCCAGACGACTCTCCTCTGCGCTACGAGAGACCCGAACAGTCGAAAATAATTCTCGCCCGGATAAGCGTGAATAAAACATTCGCTTCCCGAATCCACCCTCATTACATCTCCCTAATTTCGGATGATTATTAAATAATTTATTCGGAGCCGAGACGCGGATCGTTTGACCTTATCCGAAACGTCACGAAGGATATTTAACCACCGCACGGACAGCACTCGGAGAGCAAATATTGAACTTAGGGAAACCATTAAGAAAAAAGGTCGAACGGGGGGAAATGGGAAGGGAGATTACTTTCCGACCGATTTACATCCCTAACTACGGACAAAACAATGCCGACGACGATTACATAAGGAGGCCATCAGCGCTTAACGACTCACAATTAAGGATTTAAATGCGTCCGGGGAACGTTTCTCGCCCCCGAGTGTATGCAGAGGCCATCGCGTGGGGGGTTGGAGCCCTTGGGGGACGGGGGGATTCCTTCCCAGAAGGAGGACGTCGGTGGCGGATGAAGGCGAGGCGGGGGCGTCGTCCCGCGGCGTCGTGGGCGGGATTTTCCCGCGACGCCTCCTGTTTGTCGTCGGCGAGGACGTCGCCGAAGAGTCGCAGACTCTAACACGAGACACCCATGCAAATGACGTCACCCGGATGAGGACAGTAATTATGCTAATGGGGGTAAGAAGAAAAGGGGACGAAAGTGGGGTGAGGAAAAACAAGAAAAGGGTAGGCACGTGTAAACGACGACGCTGAAAGAAGAGGGCGGCGCTTGTTTGCTTCCTAGTGAAGACGGTTTTAAACAAAAGAAACGCGGGATGCACACATACATACATTTAGGCTATGCACACATTTTATTTATACGTCGCCGGCATCTTTTTCGAGTTAATTTTTTCCGTTCTTTCGCGGAAAGGTTTTTTTTTTTCCTGCGCGGCTGACCTTTATTTCGTATCGCAAACATCGTGATATCTGCCGAGAGAGGAGAAAACAAAACAATTGCCGGAACATATGGCGCAAGCGCAGATAGTCATACTCCCCGCAAGATTGTTATAGGGAGCCAAGGAAGGAGAGGACCTCTTTCTTCAAAGGAAAATCGGGGACACCCAATACTTGCTCTTGACCGTTCGCTTGCAAGTCCGTTTCCCTAGCCTCGGGAAAGCATCTCGAAATAAAAATATAAGTAAGACTCCGCCGAAAATGATCGGAATATTCCTTTCATCTGCGATGCACTCGATGCAGATCAGAAAAGACGCTCTCCGAAAAAAACGCGCGTGTTTTCCTTTTGTGCTCAAGATGGAGAAGACATTACGGATCCAGAAAGCTTCAAGAGTACATAAGACGGGATAGAGGAAAGAAATGGGCTTCTACGACGATGCGTTTACTCCAATGCTCGCCACGCTAAGACATAACAGAGATAATATTGAAATTCTTCGCAATTTTCTATTTTAAGTTTGAAGTAATGGGAGAGAAATTAAGTCCTCGGGGTTGTTTGTTTGCTACATGATGGTAAAATTACGGTCACCAGATATTACTTATCATTTAGCAAAGCAGTCGTCCTATATTTGTTGGATGAATTTGAAGTCAAATGAGTTTCGCTAAACCGCTGTTTAAACGCATTAGAATTCTTTCACTTCCATTACGGCGCTGAAGTAGTGCTTTGATTTATGAAAGCGATTCCAAGCAGCAATCATTTCGATTATCATCCGCAAAGTAATCATTTTGCAGGATATTATTCGTAGATAATTCTATTACGCCGTTGAAATGCTCTTAAAAATTATAGTTTGCAAAATTAAGCTAAATTTAGCTTCGTTCGATAGCAAAAACAAAAGATACAAAAAAGTAATTTACAATCGTTCGATAAAATTTAATATATAACCCTAACGAAAAATATAGCAGATGCATTCCTAATGCCCAAGATATCGCCTCATATTTAAAATCCCCAGTGGATCTCGTTGTAAGTAATAATTTCACTTACTAAGGTTAGTTCAAGGTTAGGATTATATAATATTGCAGATAAATCGCGAATCGAAAATCATTAGCTCAGATTTCGAAGTGTTTCGGTGCTCACGCTCGAAATATGCTCGAAAATTGTGAAGCTGGAAATTCGTTCACCAGCAAAAAAGAAAATAAAATATTCTTCGGACGTATAGCGAAAAATTACAAGTATTATCATTCATTTTTCATTGGTAAAGGAGAAATTTTCTTTGGTCATTATTTCTTACCATGTTTCGTCTTCTTATATTCTTCCAATGAAAGACGATCCCCATTAGCGCCTTCCACATCCCATCCGTAAAATTTCAGTCTCCTAGCGACCGAAAAATATTTACACGGTGCCGAAGCGAGCGGTAAGTATTTCGAGTGCACTTTATTGATCGCCTTAACGTAGAGAAGCGAAAGGAGAAGAAGGGGACTGCGTTATCTCCGCCACTACACCGATACCGCAACTATCTTTTGTTTTTCCTCTCGAGGGAACGGCGGCGCCACCCTCCTGCAGACGGAGGGGTACGAAACCACTGCAGACCAGGTAAGGCTCATTAGAAGGGGTCCCTGGAAAGTGTATTGGGGAGGAATTTAGGAAGGATAGAGAGGGAGGAAGGATAGAGTTAAAAGGTAAGAAAGTGGATAAATACGAGGCGAAGAGATGTGGAATGGAATATTTAGGGAGTTTGACAAGTGATGTCGGTGACCTCACAAGATATCGGTCGAAATTCGAGGAGCGGAGAAGCAGAATCGATTCGGTTCTTTTTGCGACATGTGCAGCATATGTTCGCAAAATCGCACGCATTTGTTCCACGTCGAGGATATAAATCGCTTCGAAGCTCCATAATGGAGTTTTCGGAAAAAAGTAGCTACCATATATATTGCCTCCGGCTTTGGGAATCGCGCGAAAATTTTTCTATTTAACAAATTGCGATGGTATATCAACCACTTAGACTGCTTCTGCATCAAAATATGAGCCTAGTAGTGAAACAGATTTGGGAAGTTCAATGTCCAAGATTATAAATAATTAAAAATTTGCCGTTCTTTCTTTTGTAATGTTGTATTGACGTGTTAGATAAGAGTAAAAATTATGACCTCAGTAAAAAGATTGTAAATATTTGTAATTTTGTAACTTTGGCCGAAACTAGTCTCAAGTCTTGAAACTAGAGGAGAAATGTTCAATAGATTTTATTCTTATAAGAGATATCGATAAGAAAAAAGTCAGCAAATTCTAATTGCATAGAAAAAGTTTACCTTTCGGTAGACTCACGAAACAGGAAATTCGACAAATTTAAATTTTATCTCGGAAGATAATAATTGTTAATGATGATATTTCTGCATTAAAATTAATACAAAACTTCGACTACAACATAGAAAGCTAAAACAATCGATAATTTATGTATAACAATTTCACATTCAACGATAACGTTGCGTTTTCGAAACTATATTGTTAAAAAATAAAAAGATTCCTGGAATTGTATTGCTGAAGCACCAGAGCTCTCGCATTCGGTATAACTTGCCTTTCATTGGATGAAAAATAAATCAATATAACATAATAGGTTCCATTAGATGTCACTTACAGCCTGTTACCGTAATAATTTGTCCTCTACGCCACAGCCAAGGCCAAATGATCTGAGGAATATTTATAAAACGATGGATAAGTAAGGAAATAACCTTTAGGTCTGCTTTGGTAATATATTTAAAGAAAGGATAAGTTATTCTGAAGAATCAGAAACCTCAATAAGTGCGACAAAGAGGCAAGGAAGTAAATCTTGTCGGCCAATAGACGTCAATCAGAAAATGCTTCGAGTTTACCATAGCATGCCATTTTATCGAGATAAGCGTAGTAAAAGTATAGTTATGAAGGTAAACCACACAATTTTTTAATTTCGAATCCTATTTTAATACAATCTCCTTCTCAGATGGCTAGAACTACAAATTCATCAAGTGGGAGGCGAACGCCCCTTTGAGCTCTCCTCCCCCAACGGATTCGCCTATGGTTCATAGGAATGCAAAAATAAACAGGAGAATTTGAGAGGGAAGTCATCTTGAAGAGCGAATTCAGAGGACTTAATTTCGACGAGCACAAGATGAGAACACTAATTAAGGAAAGCAAGCGCATTCAGTATCACCTTTGGTTAAATACTCCACAAAATTAAGAGCGCCATGAAAAAATAAATTTAGAGACGCAGAGACAACTCTCCACGGGATGAATTCGTTTAAGAATGAAGAAAAAGACGTTTGAAGCGAGCTTTCCATAAACTACCACCAGTCGACCCGTTTATATTACGGTTCACGAGTTGTAAGCCTCGGTAAAGAAAACGAAATCATGGTGACAAAGAAGCTCCTTAACTCGGAGCACACATTATAAAAGCGAGAGAGAGAGCGAATGGGAATTAAAATCCAGGAGACCAATGAAGGGAAAACTCGAGAAATATTCGCATCGCGCACGGACGAAGGACCATTTTCCGGAAAAATGAAATTATGATAGCCACGCGAAAAAAAGAGGCAAAGTACACATTTTATTTTCCCGGCTAAAGTGGCGCTATATTGTCGCGTTGAAATCGAGCAATGAAGTGCTGCTTCCTTCACCTCGTCTTTTATTTTTCCCACTCGCTTTTTTCTCTAAAACGAACTCGTGGTTCGAAAAAAAGAGGAAAGGTGAAATGTGTAGCGAAGGACACTTGTGGAGAAGTGAAGAGAGTCCCATAAAAACGAGGGCTAAAAAACGCGAATTAGCCGACGTCTGTTTGTGGGCAAACTGCATTTGAACGCACACGCTAAGCAGCATTAAGAGACGAGAAAATAAAATTCGTCACATCCCGAGCCATCCGTCCCCCGCGACAAACGCACGAGGCTTAATTCCGCAACCTTATTCCATAAAAACAGGAACGAAATGAAAATAACGACTGCACCTGTGTATTCCGGGGAGAAGCGTGTGATGAATATAAATAGCGGTGCTCGTTCAAGTGTTGGCGGAAAGGAGAAAATGGAAAGAAAGGGAATGGAAGGAAAGTATAAGTAAATATAACAAAGTAAAGAGGTAATTCTTGAGAAGGAAACCTCGGGAAGATGTTTGCAAAAAGAGAATAAAGGCAAACGGGCAAAAATTTACGAAAAAAAGGAAAACGATCATCGTTCAATTTTAGCTGTGATATGGATCGACGTTATTGAACGGAAACCGAACTTTAGCGGATAGAGGAATTAAATTTGTCAGAAACAGGTAAAATACTGTTTACGCGCTTATTATAGTAAAATAGGCTGAAGTTGAACATTATTTTTATAATAATTCGAGGAGAAACAAACGTAAAAAATACAACAGAGATGAAAACAGATGGGAAAACAAAATCCACTTTTTCTGCCTCAACTTTGATGTAGCTCTTCATGATGATAGAGGAGTAAGATACACCTGATGATGACGCTACGTTATTCGTCGTGTGCATTACATCCTGTGGTAACGTGTACAATTTGTTCTTATTCCTCTTTCATCAGATGTGAAAACATGTGAAAGTCGACATAACTGGGACTCGAACCCAGGACCTCCCACTTTCCGGGCAGATGTTCTTGGGTTTTCAGCAGCAGGGCTTTTCATGCAATATCAACTCCCTCATCCTTTACAATACTTTACTTGTCTGGTCGAGAATGTGATAGATAAACCAATCAAAGTAATAAGACGAGTAAATGAGCTCTCTCTCTCGATCCTGTACCAAAAGACATACTTCGAAAAATAATCAATAAGGTACGATTAAATCGACGGATAACACATTGAGTATAGTTTGGGTCCAATTTTAGAAGATTCAGTTCATACAAATATCGAAAATACCAAGTTACGGGTCCAAACTTTTTCAGTATTTATCATCAAATCCTCACAGAGGAACAGATATTTTACAAACTGAACACGAATAACAATATGTCAAACCCCATAAAACGTCAATGAACTATCGATTATTCAGTCGATGCGAGAAATATTGCCCTCGAACAATCGAAAAAAGAACATTTTTCCAAAGATCAAAAAAATAAAACATCCCCGCATAGTCTCCTTTAAGCCCACGAAAAAAATTCTCACACCCTTGTCGCGAAGGGCTTAAACATTTTTTCAAAAGCCCACCAGGGACCCGAGCAGTGGTTACACGGGAAATATCCCCCATGTCAACGATACATACGTTCCCATACACACACAAATACAAGCGCTTGGAGAGGACGCCAAAGAAAAACGAGAGCAGAAAAGGAAGGACCGTCATTTACACGTAGACAGGGCACGAAAAGCCGTAATTTAACACGAGTATGTGCGTGTGAAGGGAGAGAAAGAAAGAAGGGGACGAATTTGAAACGAGTAAAAGAATAAAAATGCCGTGGTTCGCGATGATGGTGAAAAAAGGATGGTGCAGAGCTGAAAAACTCGAGGATTTAAATGGCATAAATAGCTGAAAAATGGTCGCTAGAGGGTTCTTTGACCGGCGCATCGAGAATGGAAAGAACGATACAGCGAGGATTGGGGGTGGGGGAGGCTTAAGCGAAAAAATACCATTATTTAAAAAAAAGGTGAGTTGAATGGCTGATGAAAGACGACCAACGTGCCTTACTTTCTCACTCCAGAACTTTTCCCGCGACTTTCTTCCTCAAAATCGCACTCTGAATAAAAAATAAAGTCTATTCACTCCACGGCGAACGGTCGAGCTCTCTTGCACAAGTCCCCTCTTCCAGAAACCAAAGCTCTTTTCTCTTTCATTGAGACTCAGCTAATTACCCCCTGCCAAATGCCTCACCCACCCTACGCCTGACCCCGGGATGGTACATACATTAGGAGAACCTTGGGAAGAGTACCACAGGGTACGCTCCTAGTGCCTCTACACTTCACCGAAAGATTCCACCGAAAAAAGTGCGAAGGAGCAAAGATGTAACCGTGGGCAACTCCCATTCCACCCCTTTTTTGCAAGTGTCTATCGCTGAGAAAAAAATATCGTCCTGGATACCTCAAAACAGAACGTGGAGGAGTTTTAAAATACGTGTTCGTGGATGATGCTATTAAGTTGTTGACGGCGATGAGCGATTTATGGAAAGAAGGAGGGAGGAAACAGTGCGGTGTCGCAGCTTGTGACGCCTTTTTACACGCGCCTCGGTTAATACCTCGAGAGTAATACATTGGAGAGATTTTTTCGCCAAAGTGGATGTAATTTTTGGCGCCGAAAAATATGAAAGTGTTATTCGTGACGATGGCTTCGTCACGCTATCTCTGATCCGGCAGTCCCTAATGAAACAAGTAACGCTCGCGAAATTTGAATTATATCGTCCCGTATATTTCCTGGCGAAAAAATTGAAAGGTTTCCCACTTTTAAGAGACGCGATATTTCTTCGGATGGGCGGACAACGTTGTATATTTTAGCTGCCTTTTGCAACTCCTGTAAATTCCGCAAACACGTCTCTTTACCCCTTTTTTAATGTTAGGCTGGAGGTAACGCATTAAAGACTGATACTTATATGTTTTGAGCGGAAAAATCACATATTTAACCAAGGAAAAACTATTTTTATCGTTAAAGCATCATGCGAACAGGAATGACGTCAAGAAGAGTTAAAACACAGTAAACACTTTCTCGTTAGCTGAGCGATTCAGATAGATAATAATGAAATAGGTAATTTCTAAAAAAGACAGACCTAATACTTCCGAAAACAATATAAGGCTTACCCTTATTTCCCTGGTGGAATTATTGTAAAACTTTAATAACAGAAGTAGATACCTATTATCTAAAATCAACCTGAAATCAAAAGGAGCTGGCAGTATCCTCCACAGCCAGAACTCTTCTGTAGCTTCGTTTATTTCATTTCTGCAGACTCGAGACCATAGAAGACAGGGAGATGGATGGAATATATGAAGATGTAACATACATACGAACATTTGAATCCGGACGGAGAATGAATTAATGAAAAACAACAAACTTTGTGGGAGTATGTACCTAGTTGGAGTAAAGGCGGACCGAAAAGTTCAACGAAAACTTGGCTGGATGAAGCATTAAACGTGATAAAGTGGAAATAGTAGCGCAGGTGACAGCCATCCTTGATCTCGGAGCCTGACGTAATTTCCTGTTTATCATCCACGGCCTCACACAACGCAGAGTAAGAAGATTAATTTCAAAACAAGGATTAACATTGTCGTCATAGAGTCGAATTGCGAGAGGTCCGAATTTAGAACTACGCGAACGGCAAATACTACGAATTTATTAGGAATGAGTTTGGAAAATCCAGCGGGGGAAGACTCGACCGTTTCCTTTGAGGGACGCGTAGAAGCCCTTAAAAAAGACAAAATATCGCATAATTTAAGAGGAACACCACAGAACTCGCCGTAAAATGTCATTCCGTACAAGAAAAGATATCCTTTGAACAAAAAATTCCGTTTCAACATAAAAGAGGACCAGACGTTCGACCATCTACGTTACAATGACTAAAGAAGAAGATCTGGCAAAGTCTACACTCGCTAAACTTCTACAATTGAAGAAAATATCTCTTTCAGAAAAATATAGTAATTTCGAAAAACTTTTCCCGCGGCGACCCGAATCGATGAAGTTGCTAGGCTTAGATTAAAACAGCCGGCGTAGCAAAGAAGGAAACTTTTTCGCGAGAAGTTTGACGTGGATGTCGCTAAATTCAAATCAGGCAGTATTCTTCGAAAGGACGATGGGAGGGAATGTAAAGAGGAACGATTGCCAAGAGAGGAAATCACAAAGAGATGTGAATGGGTGCGGAGATTGAATTTGGAATTCCAGAGATTAGGAGCGACAAAAGGTCTCGCCTACAAGTTCAAAGAATGAAAACATCAAGCGAATACATGCTACAACACCGCTTCTGACTCCATGGAAATCAAGCGATTTGGAATTAGTTATTCTTTTAAAATCTTGCCCTCGTTAGGGGGGACATGAGAAGGATGGAGAAGACGGAGGACAAGGCTGCTGATTTCACAGCCGCGCATCAGTGGTCCATTCACGAACTAATGTGACGCGGAGGCAAGGATTTATCTCGGGCTGTGATTTTCAGAATCATAACTTGATTAAAAGTGGGTATGAGTATAAAATTCAAAGTAATTATGAAATCACTGAAATTGACACAAGTGCTTACGACCGATTACATCCAGATTTTAAGTCTTCGTGGAGAAAAGCTTGCGCTCGTCACCACTTTAATCATACTAAATGACGCCTTTTACTGAAAAATGTGGACGAGACACTGCTTATAACTAACAGTAGGCAACGCATTACATCAAAAATGCAATAGAACAAAAGTACATGTGAATTACGCAATGTGAAATAAACGTATGACACATAACACTATAAGTTAAGCTTATAATACGACCTTGCAAAAATAATGTAGAAAGTAAAATAAAATGTAAAATAATGTAATATGAAATGTACAACATGTAACGAGTCCTTAGTCTAAAATGACTATTCTTCAAAACACCGACTTAAGTACAAAATGATGAACTGAAAGTCAACGTGAGCACAATAGTTTTCAACTACACACTTAAGGAATTTCATCAAAGACGTCGGGACCTCACACTTCTGAATGAATCCTGAAATTACACCACCGTTGTCTCCAAAGTATTTTGAATTTTCGCATAACTATTTTGAGCGAAATTTTCGAGCAAAAACCCCATTTACATCGCGGGCCTTACGTTGGCCTGCTGTAGAGCAAGAATCTTGATACTTAATCTCAGAAAATATTTAATCGCAAAAGCTAATAAGTTAAGCTGCTCCGACAAATCTTCTGTGAACATTTGCATAAGAGCTTTTTTATAATTAGAGGATTAATGCGACATCTTTTCTTCTATATTCATGAAATAACGCTTAAACCTCTGGTGTAATCCCACTCGTTATCGACATTCTTTGGCACTTCAGATGATGTTCCAAATTTCTCAAGACTATGCAACACATTTACGTTAAATGTGGAGACAGTTTCCTTGAAGTTAACGACTTCTTGTGACGATCTGATGTCTGTGTAGCTGGTTACCTCATCATATTGGTTCTCATTCTTTAATTCACAAACGAATACGATCTCAAGAAAACAGCGGGATAAAGAACATTGGCAGCAGCTTCTTAAGGTATGAGAATCATGAAAATGACAAGAGAAAATTGGAACCATTTCCAAGCTTCGAATTATCATTAAGCGACGAAAAAAAATCACCCAAGTTTACTTGCACTCGTGGGGAAATGCCTATTCCGAACGAATAATTCAATGGGTACCAACACATGCCCCATACTGCCGATGCGTTCGACAATATGGACATATATGGACACATATCGACACTAACGACATCATTTCTCTCCTCAATTTGCAACGCTTGCCGAGAAAAATTTAGCACAAAATTGGAAAAAATAACGGAGGGGGAATGCAATTATTTTAGTGATGACCTCTGACAGGGAAACGCAGAGCTCGAATTAAAGATGATTAAAAGAGGTCGGATGAATTAAGCTGACGATGCGATGAAGCGATTGAGAGAAATAAGAGGCAAGTAAGGGAATAAATGAATCGATGGGAACAAGAATTCCGGCTGACCGAAATTCACTAAGCACATGAAAGGCACTCTTAAAAGTTATAAAGTCGCTCCATCGTTCCAGTTATCACATACATGGAATAATTTCCGTTTTTCTTCTGTTACAAAATATAAATGTTACTGAATAATCACATTCATTTAGGCCACTCTTTGATAAATAGTTAGTTCTCTTATGGAAACAGGATGGCCCCAATACATTCATTTCGATAACTATCATTTACGAACCAAAAAGGCAAACAATCCGAATATCCGGGACTCGAACCCGGACCTTTGAGCACTAGAACGCTAACCACTCCGCCACCGTGGCTAGTAAATTCTACAAAATGCGATATTCGTAAGTGATTGTGCCGAACTTAAAAGTCAAACACTCCTCCTTTTAGACTAAGTTTCCTCAGCAAAGCTATTTGTAGCTGATGATGAGGTTCCAACTGGTCTTCAGGCAGAAAAATTACAGATTCACTCCAGCAGTGTTTCTACGTTTCAAATCAGAACATTTGACGTTCAGTAATTTATCTTGAGAACGTTGCCAGAGTATTATCTTGGCAATAATATCTCCCAATTTCCACGGGTATCTTCCGTCCTCTAATACCTTGTCATAGAGTTCGTGATAGAACTAATTCGTTGCAAAGTTAAACCAAGTATTTTCGAAAAATTATCTAAACTGGAGTAAAACAACTGCTATGAAATCTTTTACGTTACAGGATTATATGATCCATTAATAATTTCTAAACACGCGGACAAAGTCGTAGAGACGGAGAGAGGCCATAATTTCGGTTACACGCATCGGCAGCAGCGACGCCAGAACTCGGATTTAAAAGTAATTTCCTCCGTTTGAAATGAGGCCCTTATCATATACTATCTCCAGAGCCCATAAATAAAGGGCAGTACTCAAAGCTCGTTATTATAGTAATAATCGGTTGGGAGATGCACATTAAATTTTATCGATGAAAATTCTAAGTTTGTGGCTTCGGTAAAATTTATCGTTAGATTAAAATTAGGCGCAATATTACGAAGCCTTGAGTTCCTTATACCGACCATAAGCACATTTTAACTATTTATCTTTTCGAATAAAATCCACAAGAAATGTAGACGAAGGGTGAGATGGACCGTAAATAATGATATCACGGTTTTTTTTTGTGCGCGCAATTGTTTCCAATTTTACGTTAATCCCTGAATGTCTCCTGGTAAACTTTTTAAGGGCGAACTATGATTAACTATCTCTCCATGGTCTGTGCTACAAAATTTTCAGAAATAACAGCAGAAAAGTGGTGGTTTAAGGCATTTTATGCAAGTAATTAATACCTCTATAGGACAGGATATTCCATATGGATATAAAGGGAGCCAACATCAATGCGACCAAGAGCTAGAGCACCCCCTGCCATGCATCAGCGGTAGTTTACTGAGTATTGAAGGGTGAACGTAAAATGGATGCAAATATAAATATAGGCAAATATATACAATATATATAGGAAAATAAAACAGGAAACAAACTGCGACCCCAAAATAGCTACACTGAAAACAACAACCGTTATATTTGTGCTAAGTACATAAAAATAAATAGTATAATATAAATGAATCATCAGTGTAACACTATACACTAAAGATATCCCTCGATGCCCTTACATGCTATCATTAGGAATTGTGTTCCCGTGGCAATAGAAAATAATGTTCACTCCCGTTATCTTCATCACTCGCCAACTTAAACCATCTGAATTAAACTCAGACCGGAAATGGCTCTGTTAAAACAAATGACGACGCACACTGAATACCCGCTCAAGGAAAAGATCTACGTTCTTTCTCTCGAAGCTTCTTTCGAATAGACTCCTTGCAACGGAAGAAAAGGGGTCTAGGAAACGGACGATTAGCACGAAGAATAGTCACCACTCGCACGCACGAATCTCATAGAGTTATTCCCGCAATGAAAGTTTATCTGGCAACCTTCACAGGGCTCTTTCGCAGCCCTATAAAGAGGAAAGGGACGCCGTTCACCCTCGTGGAGGAAAAAGTTTTAATGTCCGAGACCATAGTAATAATGACAATAATAACAATGAGAATAACAATATTAATAATCATGATAACAACGATAACTATAAGTCAACCTTTACAACGCGGCAGTTACTGTAGCGAAGCGGAGGAGGGGAAAATCGGAGGGGATGATGAAAGGAACCCTCCCTCGACGAACCCCTTAAACTACCCCATTTTCCCCTCCACGAAAACGGAAGGGGATTCAGCACGCAAAGCCTTCCTTTCACGAGGGAACTCCTTTTTTCAGTGTAAAAACCCTTTCCATAATAACGCCGTCTCTATCTACTGCCACAAGTCCCTTCCTTCCGATTACTATAACTATTATTATTTTTATTATTGCCGCAGGTGAACGAACCGCGAGACCTGAATACGGGCAGCACTAAAAATTCCCTTCCGTTTTTACTCCGCCGTTCGACGGCAGATGCAATGCATTATCAATTCATAGGTCTTTGGTATCGGAGGGGATTTTGAAAAATATCGAAATTCTACTTTGGCATTAAAAACCGGCGCTTATACGCCAAAGGAATGGAATTAATTTGAAAAGAGGTCGGAGATTGGGAAGCAATAGGTTAAAGGGAGACACGTCGCTTTGGAAATGGGAAAAAATAAATTCGGGAAAAGGGCGACTCGGTTGCAACCTTTATCGAAAGATTTACTCCAAACTTGTTCGCGACTGTCTTTTGTTATCTTTACCGCAGGAGGAGGGAAGCAAACGTGCCAGAATCGGAACAGCGAGGGTTTCAATAAGCGATCGAGGACGGGCCCACCTCACTAGATGCCTTTGTCAATCGGTCGGACGTCGTTAGCAATTGTGGTGGCGAAGTTGGGAAGCGTTATTTCCTTCTATTTGCGGCGGAGGTCGACGACTTCTAAGCGATAGAATAAACCAACTCTCTACGTCCAATCAGAGTTTGTGTGCTGCTACCCTTTCTAGATTTCGACTGGCGTCGTGGATGAAATCTATCCTCCCATGGCTTTCATAATGTCTCGACGGAATTATCTTCCGTTCTAAACCCAAAACGGCTCTGGAATTACTAGAATAACAAATTTAAAGGTTTTACAGCCATTCGCACAGAAAGGAACTTTCCAATCTAAGCCCAAAAAGAATGTTTTATATTATGGGTTGCTGTGAAATGGATGCTATGAAACTGAAGCAAATAGATCATTGCTCAAATTTCCAGATAATTTTAGCCAAAGAATCGACATTATATTAAGGTATTCATTATAGAAAAGAAAGGATGCAACAATATCCCTGTTCTCTAAGTGACTTCAAAATTGAGTTTTTGCTCACTTCCAACATCCAAGATTAGATGGATTCTGTTCGGGTTTATAATTAAAATTCAAACACTATTATAATTTTCAAATTACGAAGAAATATCGTCAAATTTCTAAGTATTTAATCGATCAAAATCTTAAGCATGTTTCGGAGTTGAATGCAGTAAGTGGATTTATCTTCGTAATCTGGTTACAAGACTTTCACGACCCGGAAAGCTGAGAATGGGAACAACATGCAAGAGAAGTTTTCAGTCGGCACATTATCATAGCATCTCCATTGTATATAAATCCACTGTTAGCGAACCGCAAGCAGGCACTATTAACTTCACCGCCGAATTAAATCGCGACACTATTCCAAACGACCGCCATAGGAAGAGGCAATAGCAAGACTTCATCGTCTACGCCAACACATCCGACTCAAACAAACGGCAAATAAACGAAACATGACACAGATTAAAAACTTTTCCCTACGCGCTTAGCAAAACTCTTCTCTCCGTCTCCCAGCAACGGCGGCGTCAGCAGGGGTGACCCCGTGGGCAGCCCCGCCCTTCCAACAATAACTACGGTAATGGCAATAGTAATAAAAATAATAATAACTCTCCTTTATGTCTGGCGTCACGGTCGCCGCCTCCGCTCCTTTTGTGCCGTGCTGTGCTGCTAAGCAACTGCGGAGGACGCCTCTGGTGTCTGGGGCACGAAGCTCTCAACCCCTCGTGCACCCGACGCCAAGAAAGGGAAAAAGATACGCCTCAGCCGGATAACGAACCCGAGACTATGGAGCACGCACGTGGAGGGATCTTCCGGAGGAAAGAAAAAACTTTCCCCGGACTATGAGAAAGTATGAAGAGACACGCACGCCATTGCAGAGAGGTGAAACTTTTCCCCTCTCTCCCCGAGCGTAATGCCCTCGATAATAATACTTATAATAATAATAACAGTAACCGTTGCAATAACTTTTAAGCCGTTTTGGGACGGAGTGGGGGAGGGCATAACCATAACGGCAGGCAGGCCATGAGCTTTATCCAACACCACAATTCACCCTTCCCATTGGGTGTATCCTTGAGAGAAAGGGGTGGGGAAATGTGCGGCGTTATGGGAGACCTTGGTCGGGATGGTTTTTATAAAAGGGGCAGAATGGTGGGGCTTGATATCATCGCCAGGGTCTGAGCCAGGGATAACGGCGGGGGAGAAAGGGTACGGTAGTGAAGCAGAGGTTAGGAGATCTCCGGTAGATGGGAGGACCGAAGGCTATATTACAAGATTATTTAACGCATTATTCTGGAATAAAAGAGATACGCGAAATAGAGGTATGACTAGAGGGAATGAGATGGTCTCTGTTAAACAGAACAAGTAATACGCGAGAAATTTTTGAGCATAAGATGCTGTAATAAATTTACATTTAAATTAATGATGCCTAAATGGCGAATTTCTAAACTTAGGCGGAAATGTTTTAAAATAAGCACAGCATATGTGCTACGGATAGTATTTTATGAAGAATGTTATTTAGTATATTCGTAGTTTCGTATAAACCTAGTACACATCACCAACAGCGAAAGATTGTCAAAATTAACGAAATTGACAAGGCAAAGATTATTATTTACTATTCGAACATCGATTTTCGAAGTTAATGAAAAAGGGTAATTTTTTTACTTTCAAAATAGACTTACCTATAAAGGCACTGCAAAATTAGGATGAAATACAAAATTTTATTTTTCAATAAATGCAACCACCGAAGAGTTGGCAGGAAAATGCACCGATTCGAAGTTATTTTTATTTTACGTAATTTTATTTGAAAGTACCTACACAACTACGAAATCGGTAGGTGTGTAAATCAGAGTCGTGTCGCATATATTTCAGACAAATCTGCCGCATGAATCTTCACCTTCCACAACGAAGGACACTGTACAGGGGTCACAATATCTGTACACTTCGTGAACAATATAAAAACACGGTTTCCGCAACTGCATCCGTAAGTTTCGGATCAAGGAATAATAATGTATGCATCGCCATCACAATGTATAAGGCAGAAGATTTATGTTACGTAGGAAACCGGAGGACTTCTTCGCATCAAAAAGGATCTTGCCACGCCAATACATCGGCCAGCATAAATGCCTGTGATAACGGAATTACCGTCGAAGATTTACATCCCATTCGAACACGGCGCTCGAATAGTTTTCGCGGATGACGGAAACGATGGAAAACCTCGTAATTCTCCGTGAATTCGCAATTTCTTTACGAGCACAGGAGAAAAAGTTGCGCTATAATAAAGTTGACGTTTCGAACACGAAGAGAAGACGTAATAGACTTTTACGACGAACTAAATTTAGGAAGGGGAATTCAAATATGGCCGCATTAAGGAAAATTGCTACGGAGGTCTAGGAAGTTCTCGAAAGGAATGAAATTTAAGAGATTAATTTTAAGTCGTTCAGTTTCTCCGGAGATCACGTGATCGGATCCATAGGTTAAGCAACCCGTCACGTGACTCCCGCCCTCTCGGGAGAGATACAATGCTGACCGAATGTGGATCCACGGACACACACGCACACATTCTCTCTGCGGCTATTCATACTAAAATGGCGGCTACATGAGCAAACTTCCCACAATGGCCAACGAGCTAATGGTGTTTATCGGCGGGGCTTTCTCCGCCTACCGCTATTTGCACCAACGCCAATTAGGATCCTTGATTAGGTTGGTAGCGCATGGTTGCGGTAACCCCAACTTGCGGAACAAGGGTTCGAGTCTTCCAGGCACCGCTAAATGTTTTGTTTATGCCATCTTCGCGCGGCGTAGAGGTGAGAACATTAGGCGCTAATTGGGCGATAAATGAGAGAGCGACGAAAAAAAATTAGAGGCTATAACAAACATATTGTTATCATATTTTCAAGAATTTCCACTTTTTATATCTCTTTCGCCTCCGAGAACGCTGCAGGCAGAGCCACTTAGCGGAGGAACACTGAAATTATTGTATCAAAACTAGAGACGCGCTACTGCACTAATAGAAGAGTAACTAAAGCTGTAGAAATACTGTTATAAGAACGGAGAAACAAAATAAATTGCAACAATTTCGCTGGAAGATAGAATTTGATAATTTAACTAAGTTATGAGAATTTGCTATATGGATACTAACGTAAGTTTTGTATCAGACGGTGGTAATTCAGCGATGGTGCCTGCAAAACAAATCGAAGAGAAACTACATGCACACAACTGCCGCGCAAATTCATCGTAAATTCGTGAAATTCAGGCTCGATATGATACTGCGGACTGGTCATTAAAAATAATACTCGTTTAGTTCAGCAAGAAGTTTACAATTCAGATTTTACGGTAAACAAAGTTGACATAGCTTAATCAATTATTTGGTTGACGTCACGTAACTATTGTTCTTTATTGAAGAGATCTTCAATAATGAACAAAAGTATTTCATTTGCTTTATACGACGAAACAGTTATATTTATACGTATGCATCGAAACCGAAATATAAATATATACAAAAATGGAGCAGAACTAGCATTTCGGTCGCTATATCCTATTTGGCATTCCTCGGAAAAAAAACTTTATTATGAAGCATCGCAGTTGGTGTTGGGCAACGGGAAATTCCATTTGGAAAGGGATTAATTGAATTGCAAGGCAGTCTAGAAACCATGAATCATACATTTCTCTGATTTATATACCATTTGAAACAACCACTGTCGCGAGACTCACTTTGGTGAGCAAATTTCGATTCCTATTGACAGCGGTCTTGCCATAAAGATTAATGCTAGCGAAACATTCTCTATTACTAATTTAGTTTGTAATCAAATCATGGGAACTGTTTTCTATTTGCACGAGAAACCTCCACGAAATCTTCTGGCGGATAAAGTGGAACTATTTTAGAAAAAAAAGGAACACCCAAGATAAGAATGTGACTCGCACGTTGTCGAAAATCTAGGAGAGAATTTCAATGAAAAACAAACACCTCCCACCCTAACGACATAATTATTGGACGTCCCTTTTTCGAATCACTAGTTACAAATACCCCACTAAGCTCCAGAGAGCAAAGAAAATCGCTCATTGAGCGTGAATATCTTCATTAATTTAAGACTCAATGGGCGAATGCTGTCGAGATAGCGCTTATGATAGATAAGGAAGAAGCGAAGATGGTCTGCCGCTGATGTTTGGCATGAGAAGGGACCGGTAAACCTCTCCAATGACACGCCAACCGAGCACCACTGATGCCCCATCTCTCAGGAATTCCTCACACGCTCGCTCACCCGTCTACAGTCGACCGCTTTAACCCGTTCCTTCCACCGAAAAGATCTCTTCCTAAGCCCTCTCCACCTCCTGGAAACTTTTCCGGCCCTCCTTCGGCACCCCTCGTGGACCCACGGAATCTCAACACAGCCTAATTAGGACGCCCAGGATCCGATCCGCCCACATTCTACCGCTGTGAATATCCAATCAGGGGATATGGCGAAGGGTCCTCCTTTGACAGCACCACGACGCCGGGAGAAAGAATCGGTGGGAGAGGAAGTTTTGGGGGAAAAGTGTCTACTGGTGGAAAAGAAGTACAGAGCCATAGAGAGGAACATGGAATTGCGTAACTACGTACTCGGAAACGACGAATCGATAAAATGAATCTGACGCAGAATATCACGGAACTAGGCGAAAATTAGTCAATTCGTAAAATATGAGCAGTGATCGGAAGCCTACTTTGGGACTAGCGCGTTTTTTATTCTGTGGTCTAAGAAAGAAGGGAGGAAACTCATTTGACTACCGGCCATACGTCTTACAGGATATTCAAGTACAAGCAGGGGCGGATTTTAATTTCCAGAGGCCCTAGGCGCAAACATAATATTGAGGCCTTCACTAGGATTTATGAGTAAAATATCGAATTTTTTCATAAAATAAACATATTGTAGAAATCTCAGTCGCTTCACTATAGATAGATTTTTTACATTATATAGTTATACGAGCAACGTAATACATTCCANCTCTATTTCAAGAAGCAGAACCTTTCCCTCGGCGGATTCGCCCGGATCGCAACTTTGGCAGACTGCAAAGGCGAGTCCTCGGCGGCGAATGCACAGTGAATCGGGCGTTATATAGAAATACAAGCAACGTAATACATTCCATAAACATATTATGCAGACTTATTCAACAAATATAAAATTCTTTCTTGAAGCGAAAAACTATTACATTTTGTTATTGAGGGTTTATTGACAGTCTTATTGAGGCCTCCGTGATAATGAGGCCTTCAGCTAGCCCCTATTGGCCCCGAGTGCAAGTAAATGTTTGTATGGTAAATTAAGAGGGCAGTTATGCCAACCCCGAAGTTCTGAGATCGAATCCAACCAAGAGAATTAAAATTTCTGGATTCCAGTCGTTGTTGTCACCACATAAAATTAATGACTACTTGCGAGTAACCGAAAACAAACTAATAAAATGCCACATATTCTCTGGCACTTATACCTGTGAAAATATTCTATAGAAGAACCTCAAAAAAGATCGATACATAGAAAGAAATGCGGCTGAAAGTTTCGAGAAAACCAATTGAGAAAAATTCCGTACGAGACAAAAACTGCTGAGTAAAGGTGAAGTACCTTGAAAGGTGAAATATAAGCGTCACAAAAACGACCGCAGGAAAAAAGTCCCTCCTGAATTGAGGGAGTGTGGGATAGAGTAGAAGAGGAGCGATAAATATGTTCGTTACTCTCTTTAGCGCATCATCAGTACATGACGTGAACGCTTTAGCTCTGTACACTGTAATCAAACGGTATTTGTCCCTTAGACAAATGAGAAGATTGATCGCCTCCATTGAGTCTGCTGACCGCGTTATTTTGTTTACGTTGCCACGAACAGATTCTTCAAACCCAAAATAAATGGCAAAAGGCCGAAAAAAGAAATGCCATTATCGGACCGGAGAGCAAAAAAAAGGAATGCAGCGTCATCCCTACGTTTAGAAGCTAAAGAAAGACTAAATTTTAAGAAAAGAATGTTTTAAATGCATATTTACTCGATAAAATTTCAAACACTTGCTTTTCACTCTCCTAAACTCTTTTCGCTGAATTCTCCAAGAAATCTTAAAAGATAGTTAAGAGGAAATTTTGACAACTGTTTGCTTATGTCTTTAAAAATTTGAATCAAGAAGACATTTACTTTGGCTTACGCCATTCATCTCCGATATCCAATCAGTTTTTGCACACCCTAGGAAATGATTCAGAGGAATCATACACAAATGAAATAGACTGCATCAACCACGAAAACCACCTATCTTTGCGAATGCATTTCCTTTGCCCCGGCAAAATTAACAGCAAGAGTTAATCTTTGGTTCTTATATTCACATTCGAACAACGCGATTTCATACACGCCGAGATGATTTTTCACGACATTTCAAAACGATTCTCCATTTGGCTTACGAAATAAGTAGTTTTCCAACACAAATTTAAAAGTGTTATTAGACCTTGCAAAGCACAATTACTGTGAGCGTTCCTAAGCATCATTTTCAAAGACGATATAGATGGTTGTTGAGCTAATCCAACTTCCGAAAGGCATAAAAAAAATGCCAATTGCTGAGATGCGAAGAGATGCAAGATACGCAGCGAAGGAAAATCCACGGGGAAAAATATATGAAGGGGAAAGAGTGTTAGAAACGACTCTGCGACGAAAGATAAAAAAAAGAAGCGCGATTGAGCGAGTTTTTGGAGTTCTAGGGCGAGATATGAGAGACTTCGGAGGATATTACTTTGATTGATGATCAAAATAAGTTTTTGGAAACTGAGTAAAGGATTGGGGATAGAAGGCATTTCTGAAATAACTTTTTCTACTGCAGCGAGCGAGAAAATATGACGAGTTTCATCCGTTTACAGTTATCGCACCGAGGCTGGAGAAGTGTGATTGGGAGGATTTAAGGAACTTAAATATAAAACTTGACAGCCTCAATCAGCAAAGAGAAGAACAATTTTTACACGCCGTTGCGAAATTACTGAATAACGAGTTCGAACACAAGGATGCCGTTATAATTAGGAACAAATATATTTGCATATATATTTTATAAATACGTGGATATAACAAGAAAATTTTCTACATCTATATTTACGTATGTATGTACCCATCTTGCCGCTTTTCGGGGTATGGCAGGGGTGAATGAACCTACTTTCCTAATCGAATACTTTTGCTATCGTTCGCGGAAAAATTAATTTTTGAAACGACTAGTTCTAGCATCCATTTCTCCGATTTTCCTCGCAATATCAGAGCGGCCTTGTAACATGGAGGACGCATCGGGCTACATCATCTGTGAACAACCTTTCTCTGAACTTATTTAGTAAATTTATCATTTGTTTTAAGTTCCGAAGATTCCGGTGGGTCATGAAGCTTTTGAGTAACGCTCACTGATTTGTCGTAACGATTTTCTACAAAACGTATCGCCTTTCGCTGTACTTTTTCTAATTCTCGAATACAACACTTTTCTGCAGGAACCCATACACTATACGCCAATTCAAGGTGAGGCCCGATCAACGCAACATAACATTACTCACGCTACGAGTTGCATGCACTGTTATAGAGAATGCGTTAAAATTCTGAAGAATGATAGCTGACGCACATGAAAGTATCAAATTGACAAAGAACATAATATATTAGAAGAATCCACTGGTATCGACGAGCAAGCGATCTAAGAGCATCGACGGAATGCAAATATTCACGTTCTTCATTTTATAATTTCCTTTCCTGAACGTTTCGCAACTAACTGGAAACTAACTTTGCTTGGTTCTGAGAAAACCGGCCCCAAATCTCTACAAACTGTAATTGACGTATTTCAAAGTTCTATTTCAAGAAGCAGAACCTTTCCCTCGGCGGATTCGCCCGAATCGCAACTTTGGCAGACTGCAAAGGCGAGTCCTCGGCGGCGAATGCACAGTGAATCGGGCGTCGGAAAGAAACACACGGACGGTCTTTATGAGGGACTTCCGAGAAGAAATACGAGGAAATTACCGCGATCGTCATAACCTTTCGATTCACGTCCCTTTTGCCGACGCCGCTCGAACACACCGAGCGGATCTCAAGGTGAGAATCGGCGCCTCCGATGAAAGATTGAAGTCGCCTCCATCGCTAAAAAGGGGCGCGAGCGGGTGAATTGAAAAAGGCGCGGAACTCCTCATCTTATTAATGACGTCACCCCTGGTGATCCAATCACATAAAAACTCCAACGACTGTTTTATTGCCGGAGATAAAAACGGTTTTAAGAGTGCCGTCCGATTGACACGTCATCCCCGACATATGTTTTAGTCCAATAAAAAGAGGGCGACAGAAGCCACGGCTCTCACGCCGTCAACACCGTGGGATCAATCGGGACACGGTCGGATGTGGAGCAGCTCGTAACCCACTGCGGCCATGTATAAACAATATGTATGTCGCACGAGAAGATGTCCACCATCAAGGTGACACGAAATGGCATTCTCGGAGAGAAGAGTAGAAAGAATGGAGCCCGGGATTGGAATTTCTCAACGGCGCAGGAAATACATTGTCCCAGAAATTCCTTTGAATAGAAGCGCAACCCAAAGTTGACAATCAGAAGATTACAGCGGCACACGTATGCACACAGGCGGTACACACAGAGCGTAGAGGCATCACCAACGAGCAGGGCATGGAACCGAATCGAAACCGAAATAAACCTATTATTTTCCGGAGTGAAAACCGAACACGAAACGAAAAGAATTAAATTCTTGAACGGATACCGTAAACGAAAATTTTTATTTATTTCGCCTGCCTTTTGTTGAACTACAATGCGCAATTTACAAATGTGTAATTGGAGAAAGTTTAACTACAACTTGCTAACTGCAACTAACTGCGAAACACTACTACTAATTCAGTGCATGTGGAAAATGCTAGAAATAATAAAGCAAACTTCCAGAAGTACATAGTATTACTTCGGTAGGAGCGAGAATAAATCTGTTCTGTTTTTGCGGTAGGAGCAACATCCGAACTGAACCGATATTTGCTACTTTCGTTGAACCGGAGCGCAAAACGGAACGAAAAATGTAACGGTTCGATGTTCTGCCAGCGAGGCAAATTCAAAGAGAAGAAACAAGAAGAGGTAGGCAGAGAAGAAAGAAAAAGAAGAGACGGAGAGGAGCTAAAAAGGGAGTTGGGTAAAGAGGAGAAGTAATTAACGACTAGAGGAATAATAAACGGTCACAAAGGGACATAAATTAATGCATTCCAAGAGACACTCCCTTTTGCACGTTCGACTGGTTAAGCGAAGGAGAGAGGCTGAAATAATACCTACCTTGCAACTCGTGTAAAACGAACGGAAAGAAAGGTCGAAATAAAAGCAGGCCCAGAACAAACGCTTTCATTCCCGGGATGCAGTGATGTTGCAACATAAGGAGAGGGAGTGGTTTAAGCCAAAAGCAGGGCCGAAGAATGAAAGATGGCGAAGAAGGACGGGCGGTCGGTTTCTTTTTGCGCGCGAACCGCGAAAAAACAAGAGACGTAAGAAATGAGTCCGAGAAAGGAAAGTGTAGGTGAAGGAGAGACATGGGAGATCGCCAGAGAAGACTCGCAGGAAAGAAAAAGGGCGGGACTTTATATAGTATTAAGATAAGAGACACCTGCATGGAACATGCACGAGGGAAGCGTAGGTGGACCTTGGAGAGGATGTTACAAAGGCGGGGCTCTCAGGTACTCGAGCACTTAATGTATTTCTGGCAAACCTTAGAGGTAATTAAGAAGACGCTCGAGGGCGTGCATCATTTTTTTCCTCCCAAGACTCATGGTCGAGACGGCGTTTTAAATTTGAAGTTTCCATTAAAAACGACGGGACGTGCACGTGCCCGATGACGACTGTACTGTTTTATTTCCGTGTCCGCGGCAGTGGGCGGAGTGGAAAGGGGGCCTTTATTTTAACATGCTCGTCCCCCTTCACGAGCACGCGATCCTCACGGAAATTATTATGCGATGCGATTCCTCGGGTATTAACATGTAGGTCCCTTCCCGAGGCAAACGGCATAAATCCACTCGGAAGACGTTTTGTTCCGATGAGGAGAAAAAGATTACGTCGGGACTCATTTCGTTTTATACGGCGCACTATCAATTTTAAGTTCTTCTTTTTAATGTGGGTGACATTCGCGTGCTCGACAACGGACGAACACCGCTGCAGATATGCGAACGTATTTCAACGTTTCGGATCCGCCGTTCGCTTCGGAGGAAATGATTTGTGCGGCCGTTAAACAGCCAAGGTTTTTCATAATTAAACGAAAGCGGAGGCCGAAAAGATGTTTATGCTGCGCCGAAGAAAATTGAAAATAAAAATGCCGGCCGGGAATCCAAAGTACCAATTTTGCGTAGTTTATTCCTCATAATTCCAATTAAATTATATATGTAATTTGTCGTAAATCAAAAAGGCTATCAAAACGACAGCGTAAATTAAAGGATGAACTCATTTCGGTCTCATTTGACGGAGAAATGAAGTAGTTAATGGGCTAAGCCGACTGTATACCCTACAGGAATAATTCGTTTGAAAACATCACCTCTACGAATCGAGAAGAGGCATCCATTGGCGACTTTCTAAAATCAATTACAATATCTTAACATAATATATATACAGGATATTTTCATACGTGATAAGATGGGGAAAATGAAATTACATTAACATCTTCGAGGGATCGAACGTTGACTTAACTTTGCAGAGTTTGATTCGCCTCATCGCTTTTTTGAAACTATTTAACTAATAAAACGGTTTCAGTCAGTTCTTTGAGGAATTTATCAATTAAAATTAAATTATAAATATATAATATATAACTTCAACTTAAAATTAAACTTCTGTTTAATTAAAATTCTAAAAATAAACAAGAAATATGATAGCTCACAAGCATTAAGTAGAGTTCTATGATTTAAATTCTAATTGAGTCATACATACCGCATTTAAGAGAAGTTTGCCCCGGTAAACCATATCATATTGATGTAAAAGGAGTTTTCGATTCTATATTGCTATATATCTCATGAACTGTTATCAAGAATTCCAACGGAGAGTAAGTAAGATTGGTCCGCTGGCTTGATACACGGACGATAAACTTCCGAAACATTTGCGGAGACTCAAAAATTAGCAATGAGTAACCTTAATTGGCGTAGCATGTTTATCACCAAGCAAAGTTTTCAATTCTGCATCACTGGTAACATTTCACATAGAAATGGGATTTCATGTGAAAATTTCATGTATACACTTTTCATTCAGTACCTGTAGTTTTGATTCAGCGATAAATTCAGGAGAAAAAGGAGAGATAAATTTACTGAATACCCGCGAGGCAATAAGAAATTCTAAGCAAAGAATAGCATAAATTTAAATTGAGGATTTAAACTGCAAACTCCTCCGCACTATGAAAGATCCTCTCTCGAGCGAAGACGGCCTGTCTCGAACCTACATTGACTACTTGTTCTTGTCCTTAGCTCTTGAAATAGTAGGTATCCTAAATCCAAGATCTCTAAAATTTTTGAAATCCTCCTTTATAGAGATCAAATCTTCATTTAATTCCTTTCCTAGGATACGGTATTTACACCTGAGGTCCTAATAGATTTCGCACTCAAAAATTAGGTATCTAAGATATTCTATCTTCAAAAAGCAATTTTCGTCCTCGACCAGGTGAAAGGTTTTTAACTTTCCCTTAATTGACCAATGACCAGTTAGAATGCAACTTAGACGGAAGATAGATGAAATTCCTCATAAAGATGGTTCCATATAGCAGAAGCTCTCTCGGTCCATACGCAGCATCCCTTCGGAAGGACAGCCGAGTAAGAAAGACGAATGGAACACTGAGCGATTAAGAAGCCCTAAGGGCGCGTAAGCCACGGACAGGCACGCGTAACTAAAGAAGTGCTTCGTATTTGGGGGAGATATGGGATCAGCGTAAAGCCAACGAGAGGAGCAAAGCCGTGGAGGCGCACTTGTTTGCGTGGGAGATGATTCCGGGGACGGAGCTTTAGCGGGCCGGAGTATACGGGAACGGAGGTAATAATGGCCCGCGGCCGGCGAAGAAATCGGGTTTATGGGCCGACCTGCCCACCGGACCAACAAACGCTCACCGAAGGGCTGTTTTAACTGCCCGCTTTAGCCCCGGCCAATATGTCAACGCTCTCTTGTTCGGACCCCACGGCATACACGCACGTGCGTATGCCCGTTGTTTCTCGCGCCTACTCGCCGTTTTGCAACAAAACCTTCGCTCGAAACCCTTGGCCTTCCCTTCGCCCGCGGCGACTCCATACATGATGAAATGGAGCTTCCAGGGTTGCCAACTTCGCGGTTTTATTTCCAAGATCCTCAGAAACGAGACACACATACAAAATTTCCCCATCAGAAGAATATTATGAAAGAAACGATGAGCTGACGCTTTTGACAGGGCCTACGACTAGAACATTAAGCACCACAGATATTAAAAACCACCAAATGCAAAGATATGGATTCCCATGGGAAATAATATTAACAAGTAGTTAATAGTAGTAAAACGCTTGGAAATCGCTCTCAAATCAGTCTTACATCTCGAAAGATAAAAATAGATTTAAAAATTTTTTTCGATCCGTTTCAGCTGATATACACATAAGTTTCTAATTAAGTCACAAACCTTTTATCAATTAATAAACGAAGGACAAAGGTTTTGAAAAAGGCAGACCAGAATCCTTTCCACCCAAAATTAATGGGCTCTTTAAATTATAATCATATAGAATTTCGAAGAAAATTTTAATATAGAAAGAAATCTTAATTAAGAAATTTTAATATAGAATTTCGTTGACTGGAAAGACGCGCCTGATCATTTGAATAAAACTTCACGTTACCTAAGACTCTCTTCACGGACATTTCAAAACTTCAACGGAGACATCAAAACATGAAATACTGCATAAAAACATACGTCCCCCACTTCGTTTGTAAGTGAGTTAGAGACGCGTCCAAAATAAAATCGGCAGGTGAACATACTTATTTCAAACGAAACATTCCTTTTTATTCTATGTATAATATAAAAATCGTCGAAGTTTAAAAACGACACTTTTGCCTTCCAGGGAGTACTTTTATTATCGAGAGGCAAGTGGATCCGGGAATTACACCGCCGTGTTCCGCAACTGAGCAGATAGAGGTGGCAGGCGTACACTCATCCCCACCGAAACACACGGCCCCACAGGAAACGGGGAGAAAACAGAGGAGAACATACATGAGCGAACACCCTGTGTAACGTGGTGAGTTCGCAGAGATGGAGGGGGAACAGTCAACCCCCGCAGGCACATCCCTCTCCCGGAATCTTTCCATCCAAGTCGACCCTTTTTAACGCTCCGCAGGATTCGAGCCCCGTCCTCCGAGAAAGGGAACGTGCGGGAGGGAATGGAATTCAGACTTGTGTCACTCAGCCAATGACCACGGAAGGCCGAAGGGGTCGCCTCAACCCCGCGACCCTCAAACGTTCCCGGTTTTATCCCATTACCGCATAAACATACAAGGCGGAGCAATGCAGCGGAGGGAAAGAGATGCCTCTCTCCGACTACAACACAGTTGTTGTTATGAGGGTTGGGAGGGTGATAAATCAAACAGGAAGGGGGAAACGGCTTCTATGCCGCCCCCCCGACAGTGACAGCACAAACAATGCAAGCAGTAAACCAGGGACAACACACGCGGGTGAAGCTATTCGCGATTAACGCACGAGGAAAGGAGAGAAGCGGAGTGACGGAGAGAGCTTAGATTGTCGACACTGTGGGATGCTGCGGGGGAGAATCTATGAAAACACCTACAAACACATACACACCCCAATGTCGCGGAATGGGCACGAGAACAAAAAAAGACAAAACGACGACGAAACGATACAGGAACGCGCTAAACACATCGCCACGAGTTGTGCGAGGATGAAAAAAGGGAAGCCCTTTGAAGCCGTCATTTCGTTTCCTCTTGTTCCTCAGCAACATTTTTCCACAGAGGTAAAAAACAGTAGGGAAGACAGAGGGAGCGTCGGTTTTGGAGAGTACTTTCTGATGAAGGATGGAGATAACGTAATTCGCCGGAAAGAGCGAGAAAAGTTGGTCTCTTTATTAATTCGAGTCGTATTTTACGCTTTTTTTCATTTGCGATGACGAAAAGGGAATTTGGATCAGATCTCGTCGACGATGGCGTCGTTGCTAATTGGATTCTCCGATCGATTTATGGCATATCGATCCATCGATACGATGGCCATCGTAAATTAGGCTGTATATTATTTGCGATAAGGGAATATTTATTCTGAGAAGTTTGTTTCCAATGAGCCGAATGCGAGCTAAATTGACGCTGATTGGGACGAGTTGGAAAATCCCCTGTATTTGCAAACATCTGTGTCGTCGGAGACTTCAATGGTAAGTGCAACCGGTAGATATAACTTTGCTGTGAGACCGGAAGACAAATACTGATTGATTCCTACGTTATTTATTTTATAAAGCCGTCCTTGTGTTTGAAGGCTTATTTTGCCTTAAGTAACAATTGAGAATTTCCATCGAAGTGAGTGATTATATAGTACAATCCTACAGTTGTACCATATGCAGATAAAAGAAAAAGTATACAGTAAAATATATGGTAAATGGAAGATTCTATTAAAAAAATTATCGATAATTTTGCGGTTAAGTTCGCTATATGGAAATTGAAAATACGCAAAGACAAAATCCTCGCTTTTAATGGAAAAACTACGTACATGAGTAAAGAAACACGACGCCAAAGAAAAATGGCAAACAAAAGTATTCATATCGTTAAAATTAATTTGGTACGGAGGGAGATCCGCTGTTAATCCATAAAGATTATTGTAATATAAAGGTTACCTATTCCAAATTTCTATAACGAAGACTTTGCAGAGATTAAACACTTATTAACCAGTCAATCTCTATATCTGATAGCTTATCACGTTTTTACTGCAAGTAATCATTCCAGCAAGAATTTTAATTTAAAACCACACTTAATATAAGGAAAAGATCCCCTCGGAAACCTTAATCTCACCGCTGACAACAACAAGAGCTCAGTCCATCGGAACAAAGCAAACGAAGCGCCAAATGACGTAGAAAGCATAAACGAGGGACGAAAGAGATTCGAGTGGGATAAAAGATAAAACCTCGATTCGACCCGAAAAAATGGACGATCTGAGAAGAGGACAAAAAGAAGAAAGAGAGATGGCGAATGGCGGAAAATTAAAGGAGTGGATAAAGAAGTAAACGCTAAATGGTTTGATGAACAAGGGGAGAAAATGAGGCGGAGAGATAGAGATCGAGGAAAAAAGGAAGGGTAGAGAGGGGATAGAGAAGAGAAAGATGAAGGGAGAATAATTTCTCCGTTCGCAAGCCGAGCGTGCATTAACGCCCCCCTAGTTTAGGATGGTGTCCACTGTCTGTCTGACACCGCAGTTTACACGAGTACCGTCCTTGCTAAATCCCCTCCACGCCGTCCTTTTTTAGGGCGGTGGGAAAGGTTATGGGAGGGAAAGGCACGCGGGGAGGAAAAATAAAGGATTCCGCCGCTTTCCATCAATCTGGCCAAAGAGGGGACAATAGGACGGCCATTTGCGGCTTCCACGCCACAGGGTGGGGAGTTTTTTGGCCGGAGAGATGAAAAAACACGGCAGTCCTCTGGTTCCGGACTGCGGTGGGAGTTTAAGAGCTGCCAGGCTTCTATAACCCGCGCTCGGCCACAATGAAAGAGTTATCCCAGAAAGCAAGCTCTTCCGCGAAATCGCCGAGATTTTGAGGATAAAAATAAATAGAATCTCCCTCCTCTTTCATTCCTGACTTGATTTTCCCGTCCGCGAAGCCCAAATATCATTTCGGTTCCCCAGAGCGCAATAAAAGTTGGCGGAAAGTGCTCATATGCCGATCGAGCTATTGCACTTTAGTTGGTTACACACTCTTGTCATTCGTCTGTGCCGAAGAATGCAGCAATAACGTCGCAACCTTCGTGTTTTTTTCAGTCTGATTGTGTCACATATAAGGAGCATTTATAATTCTTGAGTCAATTTTCGTGATTAACTGGGAGGAGCGTCGTCGGATGACCGAGATAATGCTTCGCAAAAGTTGAGGCACCTCTGGAGGGACAACTCTGCAGAGGCAAACATTCGAATGGCTTTCACAGAAAACCCGAAGAAATTGCGATGGATGCAGCGATACTGAGATTGAGAAAATTTATTCGGTGTTACGTCTAGATTCCTACCTTAAAGAAGACCTGAGAAACACTGGAATTGAAATTACGCTAACTAAATCCAGTTTAAATGAGTATTAATCTCATATTTCGTAGAATATTTCATCATGGCAACGAAGCGTGATAATTGTGGTCGATTTTGCAGTTAGAATTACTTGGTTCCACAAATGGAATGCATTTGGATGGAAAAAGAATATAGAGAAAAATATTTTTTAGGGGTAATGATAAACAATAAACGATTCAGAGTTATATTTCAAGTAATTATGACACGAACGAAAACATTTTCTCAAGTTCCGATGAAATTCTATGATTTCCTCGGATCGAAGATTTTTGGTAGATCTGGAAATTAGTTATGAGCCAAAACTTTCAAAATTTATAACTACGTAAAGCAGGAATAATATATTTTTCAGAACAGTTATTAAAACAGGCTTTTAAGGTGTAGAAGATTCAATATATCAATGAAGTATATTTGATCAAAACAAATATATTCGATTACTTTTTTCTTTTATTGGAGTTTATGTTCCATTTATAAGTATTGTTTAAATATTCAATTTCAATTCATTTGCAGAAAAGATACCTGTAATATACTCACTTTCAAAGAATAAAATGTAGATAAATAACGGGAGGAAAGCGCTGAGAAAAGAAACTTTGATTCGACTGAAGGTTTTAAGGCCTCTTCGAAAAATGAGAAGCACAACGGCCGAATAATTAGAAGAAAATGTAGGTACTGAAAATGACAGGTTGAGAGACAATGTTTCGTGCGAAACCAAATGAAAAACCGGTTTCTCCGAGTGAAGCGTGCACGCCGCTCCGCTAAATATATGGCGGACGACAAAAAACTAAAACCCGACGGTAATTTACAACAAAACGAAATAATAATGAAGGCGCTCGATGGAAGAACCTCGTCTGTAATTTCAAGTTTCGCTTTTTTGAGTGAATATGTGTGCAGTGCGTGCATACAAATTAAAGACGCGGATATTTATAAGATTGAACAGAATTGTCATCAAATCATAGTAAAAATAAGAAAGAGTAACATGTCGATAGAAAATGAGTGCTTTAGATGTATAATTTTACAACGTAAAACATGTTACACTTTAAAGATAATTAGCACGTAATATCAAAGGAGAGGGACCAATTTTCAGAGCATGCAGTACTTCGAATGAAAACAACTTATCCTTGGCTCTCAGGTTCAACGACTTTAGACAAAATAAAAATCTAGTGATTATATGTTTATCTAACAGGTGATGAATCTGAAGTTTCCAAGGTCGTTTACTTTCAAAACACTTGTTTAAAACCCTTAATAATGCCTAAAAACGCCAAATAGCTAAATTATTTGAAATTCAAATTCATTATAACTCATATAAGATAAGACATAGGCATTTATTAGAATGATTAGACGCATAATGACTCACATTGATTAATTAATCAATGAATTATCTGCAGTCTTTGCTCAACCAACATGCCAAATTAAGAAAACAGTTAGACCACGAATTTGAGATGGAGGAATAAATGAATTTTTTATTGTCGGTCCATCTAGAGTTTACTCACAAGAAATAAAAAACCAAAGAACCGTAGAACCCGTAGAATATAAAACATTGGAGGAGAGAATTCATATCAGAATAAACTCGGAGAAACGTCTGACTTTCGAAAGCAGAATAAAAGAAACGAATATTTTTCTAAATAATATTCGGAACAAATTGAAACAGGAAAAGTTCCTCCAATTTATAGGTTTACTTGCATTTATCAGAGATATTTTACCTCCGCCAGAAAAGTTTAGGTATGAATTTTAGCGAAAGAACATTAAAAACCATATCTTAGTGTTAGATGTCCGAACGTGAAATCCCATTCCTTGAGTTAAACCTCTTCTTGGCCCAAATATCAATCTTCTAAACGCATTCCTTCAATCGAAAGGAATTCGACTCTTTTTGCGGACTTTGCAAAAACTTCGCAGAGGTGACGCGAAGAGTGAAGAGATAATCGGGGCAAAGGAGCAAATAAATAGGCTCAAGAGATGAGGAAGAAAACTCATTAGCCGAGGGCAAACAAATAAAAATGGAGAGAGAGTGCGAGGATTGTTCGGTATTAACTCGTCCATGACGACATCGGCTTCAAACAACAGAAACAAATAGAGAGGCGGATGGAGAGTCGCAAAAAAGCATTTACAAATGTGCGGTCATCTGAGGCATTTATTTCCCGCAGTGCGAAGAAGTCACGCGGACGGTTAAAGGCGGAAAAAGGAAAGCCGAAGGGAAAAACATTTCCCCAGAGAAAAGTGACGGAGATAAAGATAACGAAGCGATTGAGAAAAACGAACAAACGGCAGTCGAAAATTACGGAGATAAGTTGAAATCTTTAGAATCGATGAAAATCGGTCGAAGATTTCGATTCAATCTTCGATCGTCGGATGCAAAAGATTTCTGCGGAGAAAAATTGTTGAATATCGTCGATATAACTCCATCAACGACGCGATCGGGAAGACGATTTGAAGGACTTCAATTGCTTCCGAGAATAATCTCCTTCATAAATTAAAATACTAAGATGGAGAATGAGCGAGACTTCTTGCGAAACGGACAGGAAATGAACGTAATTATAGAATCCGATTAAAATACCGACAACCGGCAGAAGAGGGCTCGCATCATTGCTTGAACAAAAGTCTATTTAATACCACCTCATAACTATTGAAGCGCCGAGGATGCAAAAGTTATTTACTACAATATTTAATATCTTTAACAGTGAGTAGCGAAGATTACTTGCTGAACGTCGAGAGTGTTATCTGCTCCTTTCTAAAGGCAAAGAAATACAGTTAATGCTTTACACAAACTATCTTTACACTAGAGCATTACACGAACTAGATAGCTTTACATAAACTAATATGGAATCAGAATAACGTACTGCAGCACATGATTTTCCTAGAAGTTGTTATA
This sequence comes from Ladona fulva, assembly GCA_000376725.2. Taxonomy (NCBI): domain Eukaryota; kingdom Metazoa; phylum Arthropoda; class Insecta; order Odonata; family Libellulidae; genus Ladona; species Ladona fulva. Next base: position 400,612 of record KZ308178.1, read on the forward strand.
ATATAATCATTAGCACAACTTTTTTACATTGAGGTCTTAATTAAAAAGTGACTTTACACATCAGACTCTTCTGCGACTTACTTGGCATTTATATCAAACCAAAGAGAGCGACAATGATCTCTGAAAGTCTAGGAGAACAGCTGTTATAAGTTTAGTTCCAAAAGCCCTCAGTGGCTTTGAGAAACAAATTAAATTTAGCCTTTCGTACTTCTTCGACAAATTTTTCGGCGTAATTCTAACACGTTTAGATAATTCAAATTCATTCTCAACTCTATTAGGTAGAAATAAATATCTTTAGAAAATTGGCAATAAATTGACTATCAATCCGTTTGGATATCATTACGTATACAAATAGGTCTTGCTTTCTGTCGAAATAATATACTACTACTACTAGAAAGGGGTCGGAAAGTTGTAGACCACTCGATTTTATGGAGAAAAAGATTGCCTTAAGAAACCAACCAAAAACAACCAACACCAAAACACGAAAGGAATTTAAACAACCCATTACGATACATTTAGATTCCATAGACTGGTGAAAATTAAAGGAGACTATTAACGTAGACGGCACTAATTTTTCTCGTTTGATACACGAAGAGATTATTTCTCAAATCTCCTTTTATTACGCACATAATTCTCCGAATATAATAATCCCTCCGCGCGGTGTTAAGGCGGCTCTGTCCGAAAGAAGACACCTGAGGTCTCCTAGGAGATCGATGCCACGGTCATGCCGAACACTAAGCGTTGAATCTAAATCCAAGACTTAACGGAAGCTAAAGGTACGTACAATGGACGCATCTCAGAAGGGGTCCTTTATAGGTTCGAATACAGTGAGACAGTCGAAAGACAAGTGAGGAGAAAATATATCAAAATGGGAGATATAGACCGTGGGGGAACGGGAAATATGTGCTTCCAGACGCTGAAGTAACGATAAAGTTCCTCATCGCCGATGATTACTTACTTACAAGGGACAGCATTGACTCCCGAAATCCATCAAACTCAAAAACTGATGCTTACCTGTAAAAGAAAAAGATAAAATAATTATAATTACGTAATACGCCCATAAACGAACATATATGTCTATTTTTAAGTAAGAGAAAATATGCAAATAATGAACTGAATGAATGAGATCGAAAGGATGAAAAGAAGAGTAAGTAGTTGATTTGATCGAGTGAATGTAAAATAAGTTTTCTACGAGACAAACAATAAATATTTATGAATATTATATTCTGCAGTAATGATACAAGTCATTACTCAATTATTCTAACAAATAATTCAATTTTATCGCCTACAAATCAAATACCAATTACAACACTGATTTAAAATATTTCAATGCTACTAAAATAGGAGTTAAACCCGTGAGTTCTTTACGCTCAATGACAGGTCTCTTAACCCCTCTTCGTGTCCCGAGGAGAAAGGTTAAGATTAGTACTCATTACCTAAATACGCCTAAAACAGAGGTTCGGTGACGCTTGGCAAGCATTGCCTATTTTGCGTGGGCTCTCACATATATAAATAAATAATAAAAAAAAACGTCTTTATTGGGCGAAATTGGGACTAAAGAGTCCCATCTTCCATTTAACCCTTGTCATAAAGTAAGAGAAAAGGAACAAAAGAACAGAAAAGAAGGAAAGAAAGAATGCTTTTGTGGAGGAGTAAAAAACTGTGATATTTTATGCACAGAAAAAGTATCTCCACAGCAGGAAAACACCCACGAAGAGAAGGGGGATGTGAAAAACCTGCGAAATATATAGGAAAGAGTGATAAAGAATAGATTGCATCATAAGTGGTAGAAATTGAATAGAAGATTTTAAAGTTTGTAATACATAGCAGGAACATCATTGTCAATAAAAGGTAACATAACAGGTAATATATACAAATTAATTCACTATACGGAATATCAGAAATTGATCCTTGTCATATATATGGATACATATATGTGTATGTAAGACATATCAGTAATCATATTCATAATCATATCATATAAGTTAGAATGACAATAGGCGATAATAGAATGACAATAGAATGACAAATGAAATAGGTGACAATAGAATGATATATAGGCGGTAACTCGGGTGCAGGGTAGAAAATTTTCCTACTATAAATAAAAATTGTAGTGTTAAATCACCGAATGACGCGGAATCTCACAAATGAGCTTCCAATTAACAACACATTTCAGGCTGTAAGTCACAAACCACTTAGGAGCATTTTCGACATCAGCATACTTCGACAAGATACAAGATTCGTCGGTCAGCGTGACGTTAAATCTTCAAGACCCCAATATTGAAAGTTAAGAGACGTATCAATCCATTATCAGACAGCGAAAAAAAGAAGGTTATTAGACTCCCGCTTCCTCCAAACAGAGCCGTTTATTTTAATATACGCAGCTAACAATTGGCGCTAAATTGGCTTAAACGGAGCGCCAATGGGAGGAGAGGGTGAGACGACGTGACGAGGACATTTCTGTTCTTTGTTTAACTTCCGTCAATTATCCTTCATTGTAGCGTAACGAATGAGGTGCGGTGAATAAGGATTAGCAGCCATTGGGAGGACTGAACGGGGAAACACAAAGGCTAATGGCGTCCAATTTGAAAAGATTAAAATGTCAAATGCAACGGATAATTCGCGCGGAAAATATAAGCGAATTATTTTAAAAATAATCATCGTGAAGTTGGGTAAAAGAATCAATTACAGGAGTTTGTGCTCGGGATAACACGGAGATGCGAAGGCGCAATCAAACGTCTGCCACCGATTTAATGGAAAAAATACGAACGACGCCATTTCCTCCAATGACGCAAAAGAAACGAACGAATATAATAAAATCGTATCGAGTCGGAACTCTTTAGAATCCGAATTCAAATTTGATTTGCCTTTCCTCTGAAGCATAAGTGCGGTGAACGATTGAAATTATTGCCGTACAAGACTTATTCGTAGTAATAAAAGCGCCTTCTGAAGATAAATGAATTTATTCGAGCGGATTCTTAGATCGCTTTAACGATATTCGTTAGTCGTTAAAAATTGAAATCTATCCTCTGCAAAAAATTCTTCGTTGTTTTGCTAGTAAATTGAGCAGTACTATGACATTTCAATCTTATCCGTTGCAGTAGCACTTTTCAACTTTATTTACTTAGTTAACTTATAGCTTTAAATTTTCCAATACTAACAAAAAATCCACGAATGAAACAATATTCGTGTGTATTACAGATTCCTTACCATACAAATAATTCATTTCTAAGAAATTCTTGTGATTAACAAGACCTTACCTTACTTGAAGAGAATCTATAAAAATTCGGATAAAATTTGTGATGACTTAGTAAGTAAAGAAAATCAGAATAACAATTATTACCCTTGTCTTTCCAAATCTGTGTTTTCTACAGTTTCCTTTACTTTCGTCTTAAAGTCATAAACTTAATTTTGTTACATTTTATAACGTACGCGAAGTATAGAAAACCCAAATAAGACGAATTCTATAATAAACGAAGTATGGACTTGAAAAAAGATGGGGACGGGACTAGTACGAAAATTAAGGAGAGGAACGAATCCCAAAGGAAACAGGTTTAAGCGAGATATAAGCTTGATATATCTCTGCCGCTGCACCGGACAAGGAAAAACAAAATCCTCCTTATTTATAAGTGAGCGAAGAAGGCGACGTCTTAAGAAGAGAAACTTCCCTTTTAACGGTACCGTACGCGATCGACCCTCCCAGTGTAATTAGCCGAAGTTGAGCATGTCCGAGGGAAGGACAAAATGGAAGAAATACCCGAACAGCCACAAATATTGGAGACAACGTCCATTTGCGGGGGCGAACGCCAAAAGCGGACGGCACCTTAGGGGATCGACCGCTGTGGTGCGTGGTTTACGACTGGATAAAGAACGGAAAAAGGCAACAGACAGCGAAAGGGCACGCCCACATCAACCAAATGGACGCACGGGAAATGCAATACAAGGAACGCGGAGTGAATCTCTCACTAGGAGACGAGGTGAGTTGGAAATCGTTGAGGGTAAATCCCATGCAGGTCGTTATCATTAAATGCGTATTCCCAATCCTGGGATTTCCAGTGCGGTGTTAACAACGCCATCGGACCGTGGAAATTTGAATCACCCATCTGCTGCCACGACGATGTTTATGGTCGCGACATATTTCCTCAGTGGTTTCGGTGAGCGAATGTTCCACGATTCAGTTCTCCAGGGACATCAGAGAGGAATCTGAATAAGCAGCTGCCGACTGCACCAGGAGGTATCTCCGCTTACTTAAATTCGAGAATATCCCGTGATGCTTTGCCGAATAGCAAGGCACGCACTGGAGATGTTAACCAACCAGAATTTCACTTCATCTTCCTTTGACACCGATATTTTAGAACGGTGATGGAAGTTTTATCTTCGGGGTTTTCGACTGCACAAAATATCTAACAGTAAGATAAGACCAAACGTTTTGGAGCAACCTTCTTCTTAATAAAGATGTGTAATTGAAAACGTATTTGAAAAAGTGATAAAATTTTCAAGATATCAGAAATGAAGAAACTTAATGGGAGAGGACGAAAAATATTCTGAATGCCAAACCATCCTTCGGAAGCTGCTGTGGCATAATTTTTTGGAACGCCATCTAAAATAAATGAGAGAAAATGCAAAGCACTATTCGCTTGTTTGTAGATTAACCGGTAACTTTAAAATTTCACCGCATGAAAATCCAAGCAAATACGATGAAATTGGAATCCAATGAAAATGATCTTCGAGCCCTGATCTGACGAAGGATAAAACATGAGCGAATTATAGAACCTTAGTCTATGAGGCTTGAATGATAGTATTTTAATCTCTGATCGAACCTCAAACGATAACTACGCCTCATATTTTGCACAACTTCCAAATCTTCCAAATGCGGAGCAAAGCATTAAAAGCGGACACAATTCAAAATCTTACTTTCTGGTTTAAAGATAGCATCATATTAACCTAAGTTAACTCCATTTAAAATCTCCCCTGTAGAGGGCGAAAAGACATATTGTCCGTCAAGGCTATTTTTGGAAAACAACCAAAAAATTAAGGGTGGCTCGATAAATTATCCCCGAGAAACAACCGATAATGCCGACAGATTGTCGATATGGCCGAGAAGGCAAATCTCCCAAAGGCCACCGAATGCCAATAAATGAGCCGAAAAATCCTGTTAAGTCGCGTCTTTGGAAGCATCCCTGGTCCGACGCCACCTAACCCATTTAAAATAGGATTTTCTTTAAGTTGCTGTTCACCTGCCATGAATAATTTATCAGCTTCCTGTCGAATTGTGCGGCGGCAATTCTTAAGAAAGACCGACGAAAGCTTTCACCAAATATCCGCTCCGGAGCAGAAATGAATACACAATGCCGACGTCAGCAGGAAATAAAACCGTAAAAATATTCCACCGTGGACGGTAAATAAAGGCGTTACTACAGTGCATACACTTAGGGGGGATAATGCTTTTTCCTCGCGGATTGCCTTTTCCAAAGCTATGGAGTAAAATGGGATGGAAACTTACTCGAGTGTACCATTCCATTCCCAAAAATTTTACAAATTATATTTTTCCTATCTCCGCTTCGTTTTATTCGTATTTATTTAAGATTCCGGCTTAACTGAGTTGAGCTAGCTTAGGTTACCGACAGTTTTAGTCCAATTAAACACGAGGATTCGACTGCCACTAATCTTTTTGCATCATTTCTTCGAATGCACTCTACCATGGACACCTATTATTTACTCAAGCTGAAATTTCTTTGTTTTACCGAACAGTAATTTCTTACTAAACAAATTTAAGATCATAACTAATAAGCCTCATCAATAACCAGTCCTATCGATTAAGTAATTATATAAATATTCTTCCTCACTAATTCATTAGACGAAATATAGTTTGTTTTTTAATGTGATACGAATGAGCCCACAAGGTATATTACTTAAGGTTTCCGAATTTTGAACTCGAGGAATAGACAGCTTTCTCTCGAGTCATTAATATAATTAGGAGGTATAGCAGACACTTAAAGTGGAAAATGTGGAAACAGGCTTCAAACCTCGAATGTTACACAAAAAGCATTCGCAACGATTTGCAAATGCCATTCCAGCGACTTAAATAGACGGCACTCGAAATAGAGGCAGCAGAAACGTGAGAGGGAGAATTTACAAGAGCAAAAGTTGAAATTAAAAAATTCCATTCGCGATACGCTCTCGCCGTAAGATTACATAAAAACGACCGAATTACTCAATTTTGGATAGAAAAAAAGCCGGAGAGGAAACAAAGCGTTGGAAGACAAGAAAATACGCAAAATGAGCGTTTGTTCAACATCGCCACGGAAAAAATTCACCGAGTCAGCGCGAAGGAGAGAAAATTTTCCACGGCTTCCTCGACGAAGAATTCCAAGGAGTCTCTTCTGTTGTTTCCCGAGAAAATAAGAAAAAGCACATTGCGCCAATTTTGACGCATGCGCCGACAACGCAAACAGTGTCTGTGATGAGTAGACTCCAATGAGCAAACAGAAGTTCTTTAGCAAAGGGATGAAGTAAATAGTCGCGAAAAGAAACCGGCGAGACAATCTCAAGATCAGTCAGGAGTTTACCTAAAACAGCTGAAGCGAGCGCTAGAAGAACTATACCCGAATGATGAGTCATTCTTACCAACTTACGATAAAAAATATCTCGCGCCATGAGTTGGAATATTGTAAATCAAGTCCTTCTTCCGACAACCAAATGCCAGACGCCGAAGGGAATTATTTCTTTGTTCTCTGCCTATTACTTGAGTATTCCCCTCGTCGAGGGAATGAACGGATTTTGACTGATCTTGAATGTTAGAGATGCTCGGGAGTTTAAAAATGAAATTAAAATGCAAACTCTAATTTACTAGTAACATTACATGAATACAAATACAAAAATGTCTTATACTAGATATTTTAAGCCTTGTAATTGAAAAGCCTGCGCTTATTTCAAGGAAAGTGACAATTTCCAGGAATCAGAGAATGAAGATGCCTTTCATGATGCTACAAATATCATTTTAAAATAATGATTGCTTCTGTGTATCAAGGTAAAATTTTAATACACCACAGTCTCAATGTGGTCTCACTCTAATTATTTATGAAAAAGCGATAATAATAAATAATATCTTTGTAATAGGCAAAACATTTTATAAGAAATAACAATATTTTTATTTTGAAAATTCTGTTGGCTCTGATACAACATCAATAACAGTCAATTTTAACTAACCTGCTACAAAAGACCGATTTACCGATAACAACGGTTATTTACTTCATAAGTATTAAGTGGTTCAATTCGGAATTTATTCGTGACGTTTTATACGAATAATACTAATAATTTTATCAATACGAGTCACATGGAAACAAAGAGAAAGTTTATAAAAAAAATTAAGAGAAGAGACAGGTGACGCCTCGAGCAATACTTACGATTCAAACCCTGATTACACTTTTCTAGGATATCACCGTTAGGTTTCGTTCCATTAATTCTCATTTATACACCAGAGGATCAAAGCTGGGCCCGCAATTAGAAAAGTGCCGTCAAACGGCGATATGCGCGGATCTCTTCCTCCCCCAACACACGCTCTCTTAACGACCAATCGCTTTTGAATTTTGCCATCGGAAAAAAAGATGAGCATCTCTTTGGAGAGAGCCACTTATACCGAGCGGAAATAATGTCTCGTCCCGGAAACTCCAGAAACGAAGCGAACGAGAGGAAAAAGAGCGATGGAGTGCGTGGAGATGCGGCGACCTCTGTCCTTCGATTCAAATTTGACTCAAATCGTTCGGAAAAATAAAATAAAAACGATCACGGGTGAAAAACGCCACCAAACGAACGATGTATTATCGAAAAAAATCGTCGATCGGAGAGTTAACAAGGTGTCGCGAAGCTATATAAGTTCCGCCCCGATTCGGAAAATAAAAAAGGGCGCTTGGCCGTCCCGTAAAAAAATCAATTACTTTCGTGTTTGCCGGTGAATTTACGGCAAAACGGGCATTTTTCCGGCGACTGGCGCCGAATCGCGTCCGGAGTGGTGATTGCGTCTTGATTTTCGCGGAGATTTAATTCCAATCGAAATTCGCCGACGCTTCGGCTCGGAAAATTATGCGTGCAATTTGACGGCGGGGCACAAAAAGGGATGCTCATCGCCAAGATGTCAAATTGAAAGCAAGAACGGTGGCGCTGATCAAAACTATGCATAATAAATGAGAGTGCGGTCACATTTAAATGTCCCGATTTATTATACCTTCTATTGATCTAAACCGAATGCCCACCGTCATTCGTTAAGTTCGATAACATTGGTTTCAAATTCACATGGAATGATTTTCAACCTGAAAAGTCTTTCGAGTTAACTTAAAATGGGAAAATAGTAAAAATAAGGAAAATATCTTTTATGCGAATAAATGGAAGTTCGCTGAAATTCGTGGAAATCTTCGCTTCCTCAATATGTCATTCATTCGCAGAACATTTCCAACGAACGAAATTATTAACAAAATGTTTTCGTATAAGTCGGCCAATCCACGATGCACTTCCATTCTATATAATACCTACAGCAATATATTATAACAGTATAACACCGACTGCGGTGACGGAGTGATTGGCGTCCTTGCGCTCCAAGTTCCCGGATTCGAGTTCCAGCTAGTGATATAATTAGCAAATGATAATTATAAAAATGGATGTAATTGGGGCTTCCAATAAATAAACAAAGCACAGTGCCGATTTACATAGCGAATGAGACAACTGAATGAAAACGCAAACACTAAAGGGACTTAAACTATTCAAAGTCATAAGGTTTATGAACGAAAATTCCGTCAGAAAAATAAATAAATGACTAACAATGAGGAACTATCGATTCAGAGACTATATGTCACGTTTCTATAAATACGGAAAATTTTAAGACGATCCTTATTTCCGAAGTTATTTTAACCAACATTTCAACTTATTCGTAGGAAATAAATATTCAGGCATCTGTTTCCCTTATTTTAACCTTTTACGTGGAAAAATTTCCAAATCCCTCATCATCAAAGAAAAAACCGACAAATGCACCGATAAAATATGGTATCCTTAATCTACTTATGGGTCCGAAGTTCATAAATCTATGATATATTCGCAACTAGCCAAGTACAACTTTAGCGTACCAATAAAACGTCTCGAATCCACCCAACTGCTACACCTGGTACTAGTATCCGCGAAGAGGCAATAACTACATGACGTATAAACTGGACTCAAAACGACTGCTCGGGGAAAGAGGCATTGACAGTTCGGGAAACGTCATAAAAAAAGAGTTACTATCGCCGAAACAAGCGGCAGGGAGAGAGTGAGAGATGGATCTTCTAGTGGGAGAAAGAGAGAGTCAGTCGATTAGTTGATTGCCTTGGCGGCGAAAAATGTCGAGCGGATCTCTATACCCTCTCCTCTTCGCCGCTCGCCATTCCAAGTGGGAAAGAGGAGTTCGGGAAGAGGGAATGGCAGGGGAAGAAGTGAAAAGGGGTGGGAGAAAAGGGGAGGCGGCGAGAGATGAAAGAGGGGCTCAGCTGATCGATTGCTGACATTTCTCTTAATTCGAAGGGCTCACGACGAATCGACGCCCTAAACTCCCTATCCACCTTCCTAAACTTCCCTTTTCCCATCTTCCGAGCGATCGCTTCCACAGGAATTCCCACCGAAATTGAGAGCAAAAGGGAAGATAGAGGCTCTCTCGTGTCCATTTCGGAAACATGCGATCAATGCTCCATATTTATCCCTCATACATTAACTCGAATAAAGGAGGGCCGGTGGAATGAAGTTGTTATTTCTCATAAGTAGAAATAGATAAAAGGAAACGGATCGTGCTGAAAACAATTCGCTGCAATTTAGGATTGTCAGCCATTTTGGGATGCAATATTGAAATCAATCCTGTTGGTTAGTTCAATGTATTTTGATGTACAAACATCGCAGTAGTTCGCTGAAAAATAAACAACACACATCGGAATATTCGACGAAATATTTAACGCGTTATTTCCCAAGTACCGAAATATTTTATATTTTGTTCAGAAAAATACCACGTATGCTCACGAAGAGTCAATCTACGGAATCTTTCGTGCCTTCGCGGAAATTCGCAGCTCACTGGATGAAAAAACACGGTGATTTTGATTACTACGATTTACTGTATCATTAGTATCCCTGACGATCTAGCGTCATCGGCTGATTAAAAAAATATCTCCTTCATCCCTGTAATTTTGTATAAATTTATACGCCTATTAGAATGAATTTCCACATTAAACATCTGCGGAAATTACGACTTTATCTTTAGAAAATGTTAAATGTTCGTTTATCATAATTATCGTTTCGTTACATCAATGTAAAAGAAAGATAAACGTGATTTCGTCAAATATAAACAGTACCGTTCATCAATGATGATCATAATGATCAACACCAGAGTCGTACGGAACAAACAATCTCTTCATATGAACTCATACAAACCACTCATATATAATACATTATACGGAAAATTAATCTAATTTATTAACTTACTCCGAAAGAAAATCGGTCGATCGAAAATTTTTGGAAATCTATGGCTGAGTAATAAATTTAACTTACACTGGAGAGCAATTTACTTGAAATGACAAACTGCGAGAAACGACGTAAAAGAAGGCAAACACGTGGGAGTAAAAAACGATCGATTGATAGATGAAGAGGAATACTGACGGAAAGACTATCAACGGAGAATAAAATACGACTTCGTTCTACTTTTACAGAGAAAGTTTTAATAGCGTAAAAAACAAGGGAAATAAAAGAGCCGAATCTTCATCCAGAGGACTGTAATTAAGAGTGGCCGTGTTTGGAAGCAAAAACATTGATGCATGAAGAGATGGAAAGAGATAATAAGAAACTCAAAATCGATGCGATTAAAATAAAACAGAGACTGAGGATTAATAACGGCAGTTGGAGGGAAAATACATTCGTCAAAGTTGAGGAACTCGATAAATACTTCGGAGTGTTAATTTTTTCCGGATATGTAAATGAGGTTAAAGATCATGGGATATTCTTCAATGGAACGACGTGATAAACGACGTAGATTATGGCCTGGGAAAGAATTCGTAAGGATGCAAGGGAAATTTTACATTACGAGGAACAAAGAACTATACATTAATACACATATAATATGATGTTATCAGACGTTGTAAGAAAATCTCTGAAGAGAAGAGAAAGAAGATTCCAATTAAATGCAAACGTAATGTCTCTCGTAATGTAACTAACATATCTGAGTAAGATAAATTCCAAATGAGTTTCGCAATACCGTTTTATAAGCTATGTTTTTGGAGGACATCTAAGAGATGACCGAAATTAAATTTTTATACATTTTCATTTATTTTTCTTGATTATAACTTAAGGTGATTAGAGAAATATAATATATGTGGGATATCAAAAGAAATGTAAACAACGAATTATCCGTAACATGGATTCCGCTAATTCAGTCCTCAACAAAAAAATAGAATCTGATTACAAGCCGAGAATTCTTACACTCAATTATTAACAAACTATTACACGTACCCCTTGATTACCTACAGTTTAACAGATATTAGAAAAAGTACTTGTTCCAGGAATAGCTATAAACTGTCAAAATATTGGCTGAAAATGAAATTCTCATCTCATAAACTACTTGGTACTTCTTTCATGACTCATCCGATTGTACCTAAACGATACTATCTTTCACTTCGGAAATTTCAACAGTTATTTCATTTACTCAGGTTAAACGGGTTATAAAATTGGCAAAGCTTTTATATGATTTACCTGAAAAGTGCACAACTTTCTATGATTAAATTCCAGACATTTATTAAATCGTGGAAAGCCATATAAAGAGAAGAGAATAAAACTTCGTAACTTTTCCACACGTTTTATCACTTCCGACCGGTTTCGCTAACGGAGTAACATCGACAGGTCACGACTTTCTCTCACGAGAGAACTATAACTATCCATACTATAATAATCCATTCCAGGAATTATAATGTCGTAGTGGAAAGAAAATTTCCAACCAATCAAGTATTCGCCGTTAGTTCGGCTCCTTAGGAACGCCATCCGCTGCGAATGCATCGGTGTAACGATGTTTTCGGGAAAAAGAGAGGCAAAAAACAGAAGAGACGCGAAACATGGCGAAAATCCCATTCTTTCGAAATTTAGCGTCGAAAGAGAATTATATAAAAAAGGAATTTTACTCCGGCGGAATTATGGGCGGAACGGATTACTGTCTTCCATTACGGTCGCATGATCGAGTCCCGTAATTGTTCGGCGCACGAAGCGGCGTTAAAAATTCAGCGGCTCGTCAAAAATTGGACGGCCAACCTTATCTAAAATCCACGAACCCAACGGAAAAATCATGAATTCGGGGCTGAAAATTTTAAAGGGATTTTTTTTAATTATAAAGATTAGAAGAACGGGCATTTCCGTATCTGCACTTCCCGTACGTCCCCCTTAATCGCGGAAAGTTATATATTTTAACGAACTTTGCATAAAAAATGACGATCGAAATGTATTGATGAGCCGCGAGGCCTCTTTTTGCCCGATGGTAGCGCGGAAAGTAATTATTTTTCGGTTATGAAAGAGAAATTACCAAAATTGAGATGAAATTTCGAATGAATCATCTCGAAGAAAACATCACGAAGAATATTTGCAAAGACATTCTTGGGATGGAAAAAGAATTTGTTCTGTATCTTTAGCTTAATTTACAATGTACTACGCAATTAAGAAAATACATCGTTTACATTGATTTTGTTTAGGATATTATTGGCTTCTACATAGGATATTATTAGCTTATTGGCTACATACTCATCTTCTAGACGCACGTTATTCTAAATCTTCCATTCATTTTGCAGGGGATCCCACTTCTCTTTCCTCCGCATCACGTTCTTTTCTAAAAAAATACTCCTCCAAATTATTTTCCATACCAATCTTTACGCCTATATTGAAAATTTTCCAAACAATGATAACCCAGCCACTTTCCCATTTGAATCTCTACTGCACAAGATTCTATCCTGCACTCCAAGAAACGAAGGATCCCACTCTATTCGCAAACGCTATGTTCTCATCATTGAATTCCGTACCTGCCATGGCTGTTCTACCGACCTCAATTCAGAATGCTGTAAATGGAGCAGCTCAATTGGTTGCATATATATATATATATATA